>CDFF01071607.1:1361-25808 GCA_000826265.1 Acanthamoeba culbertsoni
CCTTGACTTGTTTTGGCTCAACCTTGTCCTTCTGTCCTGCTTATTGTACGTGGTGAGTGTGCTTGAATAAAAGACTGGCCAGATTGCTTGTTGTGTTTCTGCCAGTCCTGCTCAGTCAACTCCGTCAGTGCCGGCATGGCATCGCTCCGTCGCCGAATAATCTGCCAACAGCACTCAAGAGACCACCGAAGCACCACAACCGTTTTCGCGCCTTCTGATCTTGGCCCTTGGTTCCTATCCAGGTCGAGGTATTGACACGTCATAGGTAAACAAGGTCGTTCAGGTTAACAATTCCGGCATATTGGCTGGCTACCAACCAGAACTTGTAGAATTAGCCGTGTCGAATCCGTCGTCTTGAACGCCACGATCTGATAGTCGCGAAATTCCATCCAAACTCACGAAATTATTGCGCACCATATCTATTTAACGATAGTCTGCCTTGCTTGCACCTTGTACAAGGAAAAATTTGTAATAATTATGGGAAACGTTTGAAAAACAAATTTTACAATTCATTTCATATTAAGCTCTGGCTATTGCTACGATGCTCGAAGGGGATCAGAGCGTACAGCCCTGTACCAGCGCTTCTTCGTCCACATCCATCATATAAATAGTGGTGATAAGAGAGAGGATTACACGTTTCGAGACTGTGGTGCCTCCAGAGGTCGGTATGGAAGATCTCATCTTCTGATGGAGACGCTGTGATGACGAGGTGGACGAACCCGTCGAGGACGAAGAAGAATCTGAGAGGGGGAGTTGCTGCGACAGCGAGTGAGCGCTGGATTAGGCGAATGGACCTGCACTCAAGCAGTTCAGAAAGAAAGGGTAGGCTTTTGGCAAGAGGACATGGTCGTACCTGTTGTGCACACTGCCTTTCTTGAGCTGATATGATACCAGCCCTCTCTTGTCTCCACAACTCATTTTGCTTCAGCAAAGCTGCAATTTTGACAGCCAAGATAGCAAGTATTTCCTCAGTCAATTCTTCAGCGAGTTGATCCACATCTGCTCCGCTCTCCTGAGCAGTTTGGAGCAACGCTTCTTCGAATTGGCGTAACCTTCGCTGAGGAGCAGGCTTAAATCCAACCTCGACTCGCTCCTCAGCTGAGATAGCAGTTAATTTTACATGTTGGAGGTTAATGTTTGGCAGATGTGGCAAGTGTCACCTTCGTTGCGACGTTGTGAGCCTGTAGGTGTCTGCTGTGATGGTCGAAAATCGTTAGAAGTGAGGAAACGATAACTGAAAGGGGGGAGGAACCCCATCCGGTAACTGCTGGCTGCTGCTCTGGTGGCGCCCCTGCAGGGACGAGATGCTCTGTATTGTGAACAAGTAAGGTGAGTCCTGGTCTGAGTACAACAAGGGAAGAAAAGAGGAGACGTTGTAGTTATGTAGAGGATGTGTGCAACGTGTACCTGCTGGTTGTGGCGCCTTTAGACGCTGGACAGCATGGAAAAGCGCTCTCCCGGCAGCTTCAGGTCTGGCTTCGCCAGCTTCTGTAAGGATGCTCACGAAGTCCTCCTTTGAAAGAGCAGCCAACAGTGCACCACCTTTCCGAAAAGTTAATCTTACTTGGTAAGATCTCAGCGCTCTTTGTAGGGAAGCCAGAAAAGAACAGTTGTTCAACAATGAGGAGCAGAAGCGGTTCTGCAGGGAGCGAATTTAAAACATTTCTAAAAGCTGTTTCACACTCGTGCGGTAAACCACTCGAGTGGCGGAATCTGGGGGCTCGAACAAAATCGTTCCGGTGCTTTGGAAAAAATTTTAGCAAACTCGTATGGTAGAATGAGAGTTGGGTGTCAGGACCGAGCTTATCTATTGTGTTCTGTAATCGCCACTATTTATATGACGCACATCTGACACCTCCTCGAATAATGGTTTGGGTTGCCCTAATATATAGCCTCTCATAGATGTACAAAAAGGCACAGGTTTTCATCCGTGATGTTACTTCAGTAGAGTTTATTTGATTCAAGACCCCCCATCACCAAAGAGAGCGATCAGCCCAGTACTGCGTTCAGCGGGTAAAGTGTAGGACTCGATCTGTACATATGAAGAATAAAACGGAGGCTGGATCCACGTAGATAATGGAAGCAGAAAGGATGCTGGAATAATGTCTCTGAGAGCTGCAGCCTTTGTTACGGTCTCATTGTTCAGTTGAGGCTGGAGAGGAACGGTTGAAGAACATTGTGGTTGTAGGCCCTCGTGTCGCTCTGCATGCTCTTGACCAGGTTTAGGATCTCGGTGTACCTCTCACATACCAAGACTTCGTCATTGAATGAGCCCAGGAGTATGTCCATCATCTTGATCACCTCCTCTTCTGCGGCACCCAAGAGCTCATTGAGGTAGGCAAGGTCGCTGTAAAGTACCGTCTGGTCCAGCTCCCTCTGCCCATAATCCCGCCAAGTGGTGATACTGCATGCGCATGTGGATCCGTTACCATTGCACATGCCACAGAAGTCCTCTGAGCCGCCCTGCCCATCACACCCAAAGGGCGGGCATCGGCCATCCCCATTGCACACACCACAGCGGTCGAAGACACCGCCCTTGCCATCACAACCCGTGACCTTCACCTCAACGACGATTTGGGCGTCATTGAACTCCAGTATCTCATTACCATTGTTTGCAGCAGCAGTGTATGTAATTGTAAGACTTTCATCAGTCGGGCGCGTCGTATAGAAATAGGCCACCGGATATCTGTATAATTATTGGAAAGGCGAGCAGGAGTGATGAATTTCTAATACAACATGTTGATCGTAGCATGGGCAACGCACCTGTTTCCTGAAGCAATGGTAATAGGGCCATTGACTGGCCGCGTGCCTTGAGGATCAAAGAAAAGGGCATCCCTTTCATCAAAAGTGCTCGTGTCCACCGTTACGTACCAACCATCATTAGGATCCTCGGAGTAACCAAAGAAGGGGATGGTCGCAATCTTGAAATTGGTGACCTGGGCTGTCGACGCTATGCTGGCTCCGGATACGCGCCAGCGGGGCAGGGCGCCGTCCACACCGGTCTTGGAGGCGTCAGCGCGTGTGAGCGACGAGTCGATGGCGCGGTCGGTATTGGCGGTGCCTTCGTCAAAGTGGAAGAGACCAACGAGGCCGGGGGTGGTCGGGGGCAGAATGAGGGCGTAGGAAGAGCGGATCTGCTGGGCGGACCTGGCGCCTGCCCAGACGCGAAGCTCGTCCACGCGTCCGGAAAAGGTCTGCACCTCGCCAGAGCACTCCCCGGACTCGTCCTCGTAGTTGGAGAGGGCGAAGGGCTGGTCGTGCATCACCTGACGAGTGCCGTTGAAGACGACCGTCGAAGTGGAGGCCGACCAACCACACACCAGTTCGCCGTCAGCGTAGATATTGATGTTGGAGGGGTTCGTTCTCGTGGGAGGCGTGACCACGGAGAGCGCCAAATGCACCCAACGAGAGGCGGGAATGATATTGAATCCGCAATCCAATTCGAGGCCAACCCTGTTGGGATTCGCAGATCCGCCGCCAAAGATAAGATTAAGGTTTCCATTGTCTTGAAGCTGGAGAAGAAACTCGGCTCGAGAGTTGCCCTCAATGGGGGTGGTTCGCGAGTAGCGTGCAAATAGAGGCTGTGGTCGACGCAGAGCAGGTTCTTCTACCCAAAACCATGCCTCGAGTGTGAAGGAAAGGGGGGTAGCGGAACGTTCGATAGCTCGGGAGGTCTCACGGCTTAGAATGAGGGAAGTGCGTCCATTTGTGCCGAAGTCCAGAGCTCCCATGGCCTCACCAGCAAAGATTACGCACGTAGAGCATTGGGTTCCTTTACGTAATTACGAGACCAGTCAGGTCAGCGGACCAAAGAGGGTAAAACACGTACCAGCAGAAAAAGCAAAGGGGAGAAACACTAGCAGTATAAGGATGAACGAATAATGATTAGTCCGCATAGCTAGACCGTCGGATAATCACTGAGAGCGAAGCTCCCTCTCTTAAAACAAAAGGAAAGGAATTCAACTTTAACTTGTTTAGATATCAATCCGGTAAGTGGTGATGATTAAGCCCCAGTAGCTTAGTTGGTAGAGCGCTGTGCTTATAACGCAGAGGTCGTGAGTTCGAGCCTCACCTGGGGCAAGTTTTTGTTCTAGAAATGTGCATCTTTCGGTGAATGAAGCCAGCCAGCTTTCGCGAAGCTTCCAGAAGGTATTAATAGAGAAAACAAATAAAAAAAATAAAGCAGGCGTGCAAGTAGTATTGTGTTCCCATGTTCTCTTCTCCTTTTGGTAGCACGAACCTCGCAGCCAAGAGTGACACCACATCCAACTCTCTACCCGTTATTGACAGAGATATTGCGACGGCCCAGCAAGTCTGCATACATCACGTGATGGCCTTACCAGGTACGAATTTGTCATGTGAGGAGCTGCGCTGGCTACAGTTACAACGGGTACGCTTATCGTACGTTACCCTTGCTGGCGAAAGCCTCATCGAGTTTGTAGGCCTACTCGCCCGGCAGCATTGAGACGAAATCGGCTGATTCCTGGATGCCAGACTTTCATGCGGTATTTGACTCCTTGCTCGACATAGCGTCATGTGCAGCTCCACTGACTTCTGACTACGCAAGGCTATCGGCTCGTTGCTCACAGACACGAAGTTCGTGGATGTTACTTTCGAGGTGGAGGGACAAGAAGTCAAAGCGCACCGCCTCATCCTCATTGCACGTAGTCCCTCGTTTAAGGCCATGTTTACAAAGTACCTCTTTCACTCCCCTTCTGCACAGCAGAGCCTACACACCTCCAAGACAACGTATAACATAAACTCGGGTTAGTGGCTTAATGGAGAGTTCAGATCCTGGTTCGGTTGTACGGCTGGAGGGCAAGTATAGCACCTTCAGGAAGGTCATCAGCTACATCTACACAGATCACGTCGTAATTGAGGGTGCCCACTCCACCACATTTGATTTGCCTCTTCACCAACAGACGCATGTTGCCATCTAGATGTTGATGATGCCATCGATTTGCTAGCCTCAGCCGAAGAATACTTCCTACTCGGCCTCAAGCGTTCGTGTGAAGAGAAGCTCAGTTCGGTGTATCTCACTGAAGACACTGCAACGACGCTGCTACAAGTGGCGGACAGATTCAATGCCTCCCATCTCAAGGTCTGCCATTCTCTCCCGCCTATACGCCTCTTCACTGTTATAACCATGCACTCAATCCAGAGAGCGTGTGAGGATTTCATTCTCCGGAATATCTCTAAGCTGGACCTGAGTGACTTGGACCAGGCTCTCCTGAGCGAGCTGGTTACTTCTGCGTGTGACAGGTTAGGTCTCCTGCCATGTCGCTCCCATTCTCTACATGCTGACGGTCCTTTCCACCCGCAGGATCGTACCACAGCGGCCTACCTACGCGCCCTACCCCTCTGCCAACGATGGCGCTTCGTCCAGCAGCTTGTCTCGAGTACCGCCTTCTTTTGGCTGAGTCATCTGTACATGTTTTTATTTATCACCAACGTTCTCTACATGAAGCTCGTAGAAATACGTTATGCAATATCCTTCGAGTGGTGCTAAGTTGGGCATTAACAGGAGCTACAGAGAGAGGAGTTATAGTAAAAGAAAGGCGCAACGAAGCAGCATCTGTAGGTACTTGGGGACATAGATGTGTCGTCTTGGTACCAAATGATGGGAAACAAAAAGACCGATCTTGTGTTCAACCGAATGTCAGTATCCGTATCCCGAACATGCTATTAGGATGAAGTACCTGTTCGTTGGCTTCCTGTTGATAAATAAAGCAGGCAGCAGCCACATGTGAAATCGTTCGTTGGGCGTGTAATGAAGATACAGTAGCAGGAAGAACACACCCAGTCGCTTCAAGCCGGCTCGTGTGTCAAGCCTCGCCCACAGCAAAAACAGCATCATGAAATATAGCTGCGAAGAGGGAGTGAGACGTGAACACCTCAAGCAACAGAGACCTCAACGTACCTGCCGACCTACAGTACCATCGTGGTAGCCGTACAACCAGACTATAAGCAGCAGCATGAAAAACAGCTACATATATATATCCCACGTAATTAGCGGCAAAGGAGAGTAAAGAAATAAAGAGAAAGGAGAAAATTGAAAGGTAGACAGGGAAAAGAAGGAAGGAAAGGAGGTACCCTTCGGTCCAGGTATGATAACCAGAGAATTGGAAATATCATGAAGAGGAATTGGTTGCTGGCGCCTTTCGCACAAGCAAGCCATGTGAACGCTCAACGTGGTAAGGGAAAGACAGGTTTGATGTTAGGACACAAGCCATTGGAAAAAAGTTGAAGAGCTCGTACTTAGTAAAGAGACAGCCCAAAAATATCTGGTGTTGAAGAACCAGAAGAAGGGAAACATCACAACCGCGGTATAGCTCTCGCGGAAGTTTGCGGAATCGTTATGGGTCGTGTGGTGGACGACGAAGATGTAGAAAAGCATCAGCAAGAAGGAGTACTTCCTCGGCGCGTGAGCTACGCTGAGCGAGACAAACGGCACCACATGCAATTGCAATGTCACCTCGGGTTCCTGACCAAGCAGCAGCCCCAGCTTCCGCCTACATAGTGGACCAGTAGGGGTTGGCCATTCCAATTTTGTCGACTAGGGATGAAGCTCGTACGAGTAATAGAAGAACATTGGCATAGGCGCGAGGGAGAATAGCCACATCCTCTTGCGCGAAACGTGGCCGAAGATGCACAGAGGCACGATCCTGAAGTCGACAGACCACAACTTTGCATCTTTCTCTATGCCCTCGGCTCCGGCCTCGTTAATGAAAATGTTGGGACCCATAAAGTGGTCCTTGACGTGTCGTTCTTCGGAGTACTCGGTCCCAGAGGACTCCCACGAAAAGGTGAAGTTGAGAAAAGGGTACAATACATCGATACTGATACGGTCTGTGCGCTTGCTCACGCTGAAGAAGAACATGAGCACGCCGAAGTGGAAGGAGGAGGTCTTGTTGCTCGGCCCGGCCCCCAGGAGGGCATACCCGGATGGCCTTCGTAACACAAAGACAAACAAAAAGGGCATAAATCTTAACGTTGTGTCGGAGCATTCATCTTCACTCGTGACTGAAAATAAAAGAAGGGGAAACAAGGGAACGTGGCATGTGCCAACACTCCTCCCACGACACATTGCCGCGGTTGTGCGAGCGGCGTAGGTGGCGGGGTAGGGTACTCTGTGGTAAAAACCAGCTTCCTTCGAAGTTTCCTCTAATTTATGTGAAGCTTCATATCAGGGAACACAAACGGACTTCGCTTCCTTGATTACTTCCTTGAGCGAGGAGCTGTTCGGTACTTCTCGCGAACGTGTTGAAGAGGTTCCTAACTTCATCGAACCACTGTGCTGCCTTGACATGTGCTTTACGGTGGCCAGGAATTCGAGCATGTCCATATCGTCCTCCCCAGTTCCTTCATCATCTGTGCTTTCCCCATCGGATAACAATATCCTGTGCGCAAGGTTAGGAGTGGATAACTCCCGTAATTCTTCATCCCTTACCTGAGTCTTGCTAGGCGAGCTTCTTCCTCTCTCCTGGTCAATACTCGCGGAGTTGACTGCGATAGGGAAGACGGGGATACTGGTTGTGCCTGGGTTATCGTTCTTGACCTTGCCTTTGTGGCGATGGCTGTTGTTGACGAAAATGAAAGCGGGGTGCCGGCTCTGCTTGGGATGTGCCAAGTGAGCAATGTTGAAGCTCAGTGCCAGCTCAGGGTGTACTTTTTGTAGAGGCTGCTCTCTTTCAACCCTAATCGCGGTGGGGGTGAAGATGACGCAGGTGGTGACGAGGCCAGGTGAGAATTCGACACAGATCGCCCCGCGAACGAGATTGGCGAGGACATGAGACTTCCCGAGCTCTTACTCCGTGTGCTGAGCCCTCCTACCTCCTACACCAATTGATGTAACCACTTACGGTAGGTGGTATTTTGGTTTTTACTACGCACACGATATACCTTTTCTTTCCACTTGCGCCAGCGCAGTGGCGATCTGATCACCTTCGATTTCCAGTCTCCTTTTCCTTCTTTCTCGCCCTTGCTCTTCGTCCCCTCTGATGTGGATCTTTCGTTATCACTGTCATCTGTAAAGTCTCCCGAGTCTGTCCATTCCATATTGTATCCTCCCGTTTCTCCTCGCTGGATGAGGCTTCCTCCCTTCTTCTTTTTGTCTGGTTGCGATTTTTCTTTGGTCTTCTTGAGCTGCCCTCGTATGTTGCGATTGCTTAGTGTCCGCTTTAGGGAAGTTCCTGTTTTTCTTATGCAGTAAGCTTCGATTGCTACTTAGAGTAATGAAATACCCACCGAGAGAGCCGTCTTGTGTGGCGATAGCTTGGGCTCCTTCTGGAGAACTCTCAGGCTCCTTTGCCGATGGAGGGGCACAAACTTCTTGGGCAACTTCAAAGACCTCCTCCCCCGCAAGCTTCAGCGATATACTTCGTGCCTTGGAGAACGACTCTCTTAGCTCGCTGGTGAACTGATCACCTGTGTGGAATGTCACGTAAGGGAAAGGCGGATCCTTCATAACTGGTACCAGAACCTGAGTCAACCCCCTAAGGCATGATGAAAATACGGTTATTCTACAGCTTTAATCGATAAAAACGGGGCAAACCTGTGGTTCGTTCATAAAACTTCGTAAGCTATCCATAGATATGCTTCCAGCTCGGGAGAGCCGGCGATCAATAGGCTCTGTTTCATCTACGTTGTTTGCCATCTTCGGTCTCTTTCTACTCCTAACAGGTTCGAAACTCCCATATATGAGCATCATTTTCGGGATTCTTTGAAAAATGTGGGAAATGCAGGGAAATAATACCAAGTAAATAGCCAATTCTGTTCCATCTCGGTTCAAGTTGAATGGGGGAATCTTGGAACTTTCT
This sequence comes from Acanthamoeba culbertsoni, assembly GCA_000826265.1. Lineage (NCBI taxonomy): Eukaryota > Discosea > Longamoebia > Acanthamoebidae > Acanthamoeba > Acanthamoeba culbertsoni. Next base: position 10,181 of record CDFF01071607.1, read on the forward strand.
CTCGAACCGCGCAAAGCGGTTTGTGACCCCCGCCACAGGCACCCAACTGGCACGAGAACAACAGTTTGAGGTCAGAAGCTTGCTTCAACAGTTCTACATTCCATTAATCGCGAAATTTGCTGATGATTTCTTTCCTCACCTGGCTTGGGCCACAGAGTGCTGATTATGGTGAGAATCGCTGCGATTGCAAATTCAACCTATTGTTTGTTAACATTGCGCACCGCCAGACATTGTGGACAGCGAGTTGTACCAGCGTGAGCGAGCCAACGTATCCTCTCGGGAATGGATCAGCAAGAGTCTCGCCGCTGTTGCCATCACAGCGTTGATTGGCATCGGTACAACCTTTTTATTCCCCCCTTAAATAACAACCAGTAATGGGAAAAAAAAAGGACTCATCCCAAATAACAACATAACACCCAACAGTTGTCGGTTGCATTGCCTTTGCCATGGACAAAGCCTCCCAAACAATTTTGCAGCACAAATCCGAACTCATTACACATCGTACTCCTGCTGCTACTTTACAATAACATTCACCTACGCGAAATTCATCAACAATTACTCGTTTCTTTTCATATTCTTTCGAAGTGCTTTCGAAGTACCAAAACGACTTTTGGGTCCCCTTTGGGGCCTACGTCGGCTTATCGAGTGGTCTTTTCATTCTGGCCTGTCTACCAGTCGTCTTCTTTGAGGTGCGTGTCCTTCTATCGCCCCCGGCTGCTCGATTTTGTCGAAATTTCCTTGCACGGCCTTTCATTGTCGCCCGAATATTTATATTTATATTTTATACAAAATATTAACTTTTGATATGTTGACATCAGCCCATCGCTTACTCGTCCGGCATGCCTGAAGTTAAGTGTTATCTGAACGGTGTTCGCATTCCTAGGTAAAAAAAAGATATTAATATTAAAATATTATTATTATTATTTTAAGTGAAAAACATAATAATGAAATATGGTAGTTTTTCACAGTCTTGACTTCCTTACAGGTTGCTTCGGTGGAAAACATTGCTGATCAAAATCGTGGGCGGCATTTTGGCCACCGGCGGCAACGTGGCGGGCGACAAAGAAGGTCCGCTGGTGCACATCGGAGCGACTGTGGCTGCCGCGATCTCTCAGGTACTTCTTCAGTGAATTCGTTGCTATGCAACCACATGGCTGATAACCAAGACGATCACCATCTTCACAATAAAATCAGGGAAAATCGTCTTCACTGAAGATCGACACGGGAATTCTCAAATTCTTCCGTACGGATAACGAAAAGCGCCTTTTTATCTCCTGTGGCGCTTCTGCGGGAATCGCCGCGGGATTTGGCGCACCAATCGGAGGAGTCCTGTTTCTGATCGAGGAAGGTTTGCAGATATATATATATATATACGTATACATACAGATCTCACTTTCCGTTTGGACCAATAGGAATGTCCTTCTGGAGTGCCCCTCTAACTGCCTTGGCATTCCTCTGCTGCGCGTGTTCCATTGGTCAGCCGTTCTTCTTTATTTAATATATGTTTATTTCTTTATATTTGATTATTAATTAAATTTATCATTATAGGCGCACTTAATTTCTTTCGGGAGGGGAGCGATCATGAGTGGGGCTTTTGGTCCTACGTCGGTACTCTCCTCTTCTCTCTCCTCTTCTCTCCTCTCTCCTCTCCTCTCTCCTCTCCTCTCCTCTCTTCTCTCCTCTCCTCTCCTCCTCTCTCCTCTCCTCTCCTCTCCTCTCCCCTCTTCGACGATGGTCAATCAATTTTTGGTCGTCTTTAACCGACTTTATAGGCCTATTGGACTTCGGGAAGCGAATGCTACCTGTGCCATACACCATCAAGCAATTTCCCTTCTACGTAATGCTTGGAATTATCGGTATGCGAAGCAGATTTTTCCTTCAATACATCATATTATTATTTTAATTTTTTTAAATAAATATATTGTAGGTGGACTTCTTGGTGCCATCTTTAATTTCATCAATAAATGGATCCATACGACTCGCGTTCGATTTAAGCATCCTGTCCTTCAAGGCCTGGAGGTACTCATGAGGTTTTTTTTGGTTTCCTGTGATTTTTCACATTTCTTTGGCTGACCAATCATAGGTAGTTTCGCTGGGATTGGCGACTTCGGTTCTGTTTTATATCATTCCCTATCACTACTCTTCCTGTCGGTATGGATTTTCTTTCAATTGATTTTCTCATTTTCCTATTAAATATCGATTCTTATTTACGCAAATGGCCGCGGACCTATCACAAAATAGGGATCTACCCGAAAATTTGGATGGAATTACGGTGAGTTCGCTTTTTTGCCCTGAGGTATGTGTCGCACGACTATAATATATATTCGAATTTTCTTTGATTTTTCCCCTCATTTAACTGAATGTAGGGTCAATACAATCAAATCGGATCTGTGCTTTTCCAAAACGAGGAAACTGCCCTCAAAGCCCTTTCCACGCCGTACGCTATCCATTGAGATCTAGATATATTTACATATCTATGGAACAAATATCCCAATATATATATTTGTATATGTTTATGTATATAGAGAATAACGCATTTACGATTTTATATTTTATTTTATTTTATTTTATTTTATTTTATTTTATTTGCTGACGACCATTGGTTCTCCGCTGCAACTTAGTTCACTGGAATGGGACTACGCGCCGCTCATAATGCTTGGTGTTCTCTATTTTATTCTCACATGGTAATGTTTACGCCCACATATCATTATTATAGTTACCAATTTTTGTATATATCTTTAAAATATATCTATGTATTCCTGCTTTTTTTGTTTTGTTTTGTTTTGTTTTGTTCTTTTTTTTCAAGTTGGACGTTCGGCTCGGCGGTTCCCGTCGGCATTCTCGCTCCCTGCCTCCTGATTGGCGCATGCTACGGAAGGCAAGTATACAAAAACCAAAACATTTATTCTAATTTAGTTTAAGGAATTAACCTTATTACAATACATATATATATATATTAGGATGATGGGACAATATATTCAGCATATATGGCCCGACGCTGCGGCGGATGCCAGCACGTTTTCCATTCTGGGCGCGGCTTCGCTGCTTTCCGGCACTACTCGACTCACACTGTGAGACCTCAGAAAATTCCTAGAAAATTCAGATTATTATTTCTTCACATTTTGTATTGTATTTATATTTACTATCGATAACAGGTCGTTGGCCGTCATTTTGACAGAGGCAACCAATAGTACGTAAAAACGTTCTTATGTCGACAAAAATCAATCAATGACAGACATTTCTTTGGGAAAAATAGATGCCGGCTACACGCTGCCGATCATGTTTGTCGCCACTATCGCACGATTGGTCGGCTATTTATTCATCAGTACGACATTGTCTTTCCTATGTAACCCTGCTGTGTAACCTCACCCGAGCAATCCTCCCCTAAGACGGTGCCTTCAACATTCACATCGACATCGCCAAATTGCCGTTGCTTGATTGGTGGCTTCCCAGCGAAATGGTATATTTATTATATTTTTATATATTTCATTTTATGAAAAAATGATTTTTAATGTTGTTTTCAACCAATTAGATTCATCTGAGGGCTCGTCACGTGATGTCTAAACCACCAATCTTCTTCCGCCAAATCGAAAAAGTGTCGGTCGTCCATCGAGTATGTGGCCAATCACAATATTTGTCGACTTCATTGAACAGTTCACTGAAAAGGTATTCCTGCAGGTGTTGAGCAAGACGACCCACAATGGTTTCCCAGTTGTCGACAAACAGGGACATCTGATCGGCGTCATCTTGCGATGGCAGCTCGTCATTCTTCTCATGAACAAACGCTGGTTTTCGGTAATAACATTGATTCAATTTATTATATATTTATATTTATTACTTTTATATATTTAATTTAATTTAATTTTGGCACAGCAAGCAGAGGTTCAGGACAAGGGAGTGCAAGATGCAAGTCTGTTGAGTGTCGACACATTTTTGGACTATTATCCGCGATATCCAGACATCGACAAGGTCCACCTCACGGAGGCCGACAAGAAGAACTGGCTCGCCCTCGCGCCCTGTATTGCCCTCTTTGGCCAATCACGCCGGCCTTCATTCCATACATTCCTGACATTCCATTCATATTAGATATGAACGCCAATCCGGTGCGAGTTTTGGAGACGTGCCCTATGCGACGCGTCTTCCGCGTCTTCCGCACGATGGGTCTTCGACACTGTATAGTAGGTAACATGTTTTCCTGTCTTCCTTTTTCCCGAAATAAGATATATATATATAGAAATAGATATCTTATTATTTTTCCGTCGACAGTCGACAAGGAAAATGTGGTGGTCGGCATTATTACTCGGAAGGACATGTCAGGTGCCTTGTTTTCCTCCCCTGGCAGTTTCATGGTAACTCGTCGTCGATATTAATATCTTGCCATCCTGTTTCTGCAGCTCGTTCTACACTGGCCCGCCTGAAGACGCAAGCTATGCGGCAGCTGACCGGTTATGTTCCCACCGGTAATGACTGAGAGATACATACACTTTCTGTAATTTATCCTTATTTATTAAACACTAATTACGCACAACATAATCAACAAATAAATACTATTGTATCTGGCAATCGCACACCAATGTATCGACCGATCGGATATCCCTTCCCCTTCTGGGTTATATGATGATGATGATGAATGATGATGGTGACCAACAGAACGCAGCTGGGTAGCACCTGTAAATCACTCGGCCAGCATGCTGCAGGATGTGACGTCGCCCTCTTTCGTAGCCCGCGAGGCGACTTATGGCAGCGCCTTGCGTCCCGACGGCGACGGCGAACCTACCGACGATCCCTAGCGGGGACGGGCCTCTGTGATAATTTTTGTGCAATTTATTTATTTATTTATTAATTTGTTTGCCCAGCGAACGCAACAATAAATCAATAATCGGCAATCTTACGGCCGCCACACGGAAGAAGAAGATGTGGAGTCCTGCACAGGGTCGGAACTCAACTCCTCCAGAGACGTGCGGCGCTTGTCCATTGCGACGCGCAGGGCTGTACGCATGGAGTTGTCTTCCTGCCGCCGCACCACTTCCGCTCTCCGCACTGCGGTGGGTCGCTTCTCGCCTTTCTCCTTGTATAAAGGCGACGCGGGAGGCGACGTCGGCGGCATCGGCGGCGCGGGAAAATCGAGCTTCGGCACGGTCGGCTTTGGACGAAAAAGCATAAGCCATCTTTAATTTTTAATGTTATTTTTTATTTCAATGATTACTATTATTCTAGCTACATATTGTAATCCTATTTTCTTGTATCACTGAGTGAGAAGGGTACCTTGAGTAGTGGAGGTGAGGCGGGGACGCTGGAGGCCCGTGTCAGTTCGTCGGCTAGCGCGGACAATTCTGCACGAATCGCGTCCATGGTAGGCCGAGCCGAGGCGTCCAATCGCCAGCAGCGCTGCAAAAGGGCACGAATTGTAGGGTGAAAGCCATAACCGTCCACCGGTAGCGTCTTCCCGGCGCGCAATACTGCAATAACCTGAAGAAACACGTAAATTATTGGAAAAGCAGGAGAAATAAAAAGGAGGAATTTTCAAAGAAAAACCTGAGCATCGTTGAGATTATGAAACGGCCGAAGCAGTTTTCCAGTGCCGGCCCGGGTATTTCCCAGAGGAAAACGCCAAAGGAATACACATCGGCTTTAGAGGAGATTTCAAAAGAAGAGTAGTCTTCTGTCGACAGTAACTCGTCGGGTGCCATCCACTGTGTCGACAATTAACATTGTAAGAAAGAAGCTATCTAGTTGGCTGTCGGGCGAAAATATGTCGTCGTACTCGAATGTTGCCTACAGTGTGGGTGTGCAGCGATGCGCTTGTGTTCGAAACCAATCGAGAGAGGCCAAAATCAGAAAGCAGACCACGCATGTCCTTGGTGACCAATACGTTACGCGCTGCAAAAGGAAGCGTCAAACAACGGATAAAAAGTGTTGCATGGCAACGGTTACCTGCCAAGTCGCGATGAGCGATTCCGTTACAGTGGAGGAACGTCAGCGCCTGTGACGCATCTGCCGCAATTCGCACTACAGTGTGAAGCGGCACCGAACCAGACTTCATCTGGCGAACACCAAAAAAATTAAGTGTGAAAATGTTACAATGTTACAGTGCAACGACAGTCGCATGCAACACACATACCAGAAGATCTCTAACACTGCCTGTGGCGGCTTCCATCACTATCCATATACCCTTCTTGCCCTGTGGTCGACACGTTCCGTAGAGAGTCGCGCAGTGTGGATGAATGCTCACTTGCCTAATAAGGTAACATGACCATATATGGAATAATATATATAGATTATATAAGAAATTTTTATGATTGGAGGCTTAATTGAGTAACACATACCTCATGAGGGTAACTTCATGTTGAATTTTGTGCATGTTCTCTGGCGTGACAGCGCTGCTGCGAAACTTCTTCACAGCAACCTCAAGTCCGCGCCATTTGGCCAAATATACTTTGCCATAAGCGCCTAAAATAATAATAATAATAATAATAATAATAATAATAATAATAATAATAATAATAATAATAATAATAATAATAATAATAAATTATTAGCACTTGTGCCAAGAATCATAAACAGCACATAAAACTGTTACATGCCTTCGCCCAATCGGATTGAATCAGTAAAGTCCACCTCCTTTGAATCAATGATTGGCGATCCCTTGGCAATTCCGCTCGTGCTTTCGTTGGTCGTCCTACCCGAAGAAATAATTTCATTTCTCTTTCTTTTCTTTTCTTTTCTTTCATTGCATACCTCGAAATTTCGTCTTTCTGCCGGTCGAATTCTTCACGTAGAGATTGCAGTTCGTCCCGAAGTCGAACGGCTTCTTGGCGCCATTCGACGATGACGGCCTTGAGGTCTTCCATGTCCTTCTCTCGCTCGATGTGCTCCTCTTTGAGATACATGTTCTCGAGCTCGATTTCGGACTTAGTCTTCTTCTGGAAGTTGATCTCGATCTTGAGCCGCTTCATCTCCTCCATCATCTCCTTGCGTATCTTCTTCACCTCGCGGCTCACCTGTTCCTTCACCCGTTCTCTGATCTCCTGCTTCACGCTGGCATCTGGCAGCTGCTTATTGCCCAATTTCATATCATAGGGTTAGTTTCAATCCCTCCTTTCCTTCTTTCATCGTTCCATTATTTTTTATTTTTATTTTTATTTTTATTTTTATTTTTATTTTTATTTTTATTTTTATTTTTATTTTTATTTTTATGGCACTCCAATTGGACGGACCGAAGAGGGAAGTTTAGTGGAGGGCGCGTGTGGAAGGTCGAGCGAATGGAGCCGCGAGACGTCTCCGGCCACGATGAACAGGCGCTGGCTGGACTGGTGAATCCACGCGACGTGCCAAGCGCTCGGCGGCGGCGCATTGTTTGCTTCCAGAGGACGCCACTCCATCCCAGCTAGATGATGATGATGATGATGATGATGATCAACCAGAAAAAGAAGTAAGAGTGTGTCGGTAAGATAGAGACGGCATGACGGGTCACCGACTACGTACGCAGAGCCAACAGGTGCACGTCGTTGGAGAACACGTTGCGGGAGAAGCCGCCGTAGACAACCAGAGCGCTTGCAGATGCGTGGTAGCGCGCCGTGTGTCCCCATCTTCAAGAAGGGGGGGAAAAAAAAGGAGCGTTTAGATCATCACTCTTTGTGGTCCGCGTGTGATGATGGATAGGCAAAGGCGAAGGGGGAGGGGACAAAACCTGGGACAGGGAGGCGCGCCGGAGGTGTCCACGTCCTCCCATTCGTTCGACTGCAGGTCGAAGGAATACACGGCGGCGGACTGGCACAGTGAAAAAAGGTGAAAAAAAAGGGAAAAGGGGGAAAAAGAGAATATACTGGGGAATAGTAACCTCGTGCTTGAGATGCTTGATCCCGCCAAATACGAATATTCGATTATCGGCGACGGCGAGCGAGAAGCCTTCCTTGCCAACCAAATCCTCGTTCTCCTTCCGCGAGAGTCGAACCCATCGGTATTCCTTCCATGCTGTCCATTTGGAGTGGGAAAAAAATGGAAACGTCCGGTTGGCCAGTCGAGAACTAATAGGGTTTCGTCGAAAAGTACGTACAGAGGTCGAGACAATTTACCCGACCGTCATCAATGGCGAATATTCTACCGTCATCGTGGCAGAAGGCAGAGGCCCACAACTCTCCCTTGATTGGCCTTGGCGGAAGCCACGCCTGTGTGTCTGGAGGGACCATCCCGGCCGATATTAGAACTATAGTTGGAATTATTGGAGTTAATTGCTCCCTTACGTGGGTCGAATATCTGAAAGCAGCCCTTCTTCCCACTGTGGCGCAGCAATATGTAGATGCGTCGCTCGAACAGAAACACTCCCTGCTCATGAGAGGTTCCCACATAATGGGACATGAGGAAAGGAGACAGTGCTCCATGGAAATGAGGTACCTCTACAAACTGCTCTTGTGCAAATTCGCACAGCTTGCCCCACGCTGCACTCCCTTTGTAGGGCCCACCGCCCGCGGTGAGTTTGCCTTCGTGCTTGGAACTTCATAAAGTGGGCGACTTACCGAAGTCGACGAAGTGGACTGACCGCTGCGTGTGAACGTAAGCCACATCGCCACTGACGGGCACATGGCCACGGTTGAGGAGTTCTTCCTGTGGCGCATCACCTGTGGTTGGGCGGACCGACCACGCTAATGCCATTTCTTTATTGCTTGCTGACAGGGTGGCTGCAGGCAGGAGTCGGAAGCTGGCCAACCAGCCGAAGACTGGCGTAAGTATCCTGTGTAATGTGTCCTGTAGCCCTATTGCAGGTATCGAAGCCCCCAATAAATTCAAGGCACGCGCTCCTCACGGCATGGTTTTGTGTCTTACTTGCTCGGCCAAGCTGCCGAGGTAAGCTGACCAGAACCACGCAAACCAGCCCACTTGCACTTCTTCAAGGGAGCTCCTCTTCTCCTTGAGTTCATGTTCTCTGAGAACCGTTGCTAATTGGGCGGGAAAACAAGGAAAAAGCGGTGAAAAGGCACGAAAGTGGAATGGCGGTAAAGGTTACATCCAAAGCCGATGCAGCCGATCACCAGTAATGTTGGAAGATGATGCACTCCCAACTTGCTGCTCTGTGCAGGTGGGTCGCAAGAGATCTGCCGCTCAGGATAATGATTTAGACAGGGACGCTCGAAAGCACATCAAGGTTATTCCAGATCAAACTGCAGGTGCAACCAGAAAGAGGAAGTTCGTGAACCGCAATCCTGCTGTTGCAAGCCCTCAAGATCCAGTACCTGCCTTGGCAGAAGGAGTCAGCAAGAGAACAAAGATGGACAATGTAAGCCTAAGAAAGAGGCAAAGGGAGATAGAAGAGGAAGAACGACAAGTAAAGAAGAGAACAGTTTCAACGTTAACGCAAGTGAAGGCAAACAAACGAACAAGGAGTTTCGAGCAAGTGACCGAGGGCACTTCAGTCCCTTCGCGCGAAGCAGAGACCCTGCTGCGACCGACTCACAAGAAGATGCGGGAGAACCCGCCGGAGGAGGACCCCGCGTTCAACAGTTGGAACTTTTGGAAGGTTTGTTCTTCCGTCCCTTGCCCGCTCTTCTGGTCCCCAGGCTCATTCACAATACTCACGCAGGTACCACCAGAACCCTTGGCAGAGGACCTTGTAGATGAGGAAGAAGGGGACAACATCACGATGTCCATCTAAAGCTTCGTTTTCTTCTTTTGTTGTGTTTTAGAAAACCACCCACAATAAACTGTTTTTTTTATTCCGCAATGCACGTCCGTTGAAGGGCGTGTGTGTATGTGTCGATGGATGAATACCTAACCATCTAGAAGCCTTGCCGAGGCGGGTAGCCCTGGAAGCCCGCGCTCGAGGGCGGGTGCGCGGCCCCACTATAGTATGGCTGTCCTTGTTGACCTGCCGGAGGCCCAAACTGCATCGGCTGGGGCTGGTAGCCGTACGGCGGCTGCTGATGAGGCTGCGGCTGATACTGCGGCGAGGCAGAGGCCGTGACCAGCGACGACAGGAGAGTGGAGAGCGAGGCCAGGGCTGCCGAGGGATCCGTCGGCGTTGCCAACGAGGTTGGCGGCGCGTGCGTATACGAGGGTGCGGACGAAAGGCCGCCAGTCGCATAGGGCTGCGACAATGGCGGTGGTTGCACTGCAACCTGCGGCGGGACCACGGGCGCGGCTACGGGTAACGGGCCAGCCGCGGGCAAAGGCTGACGCTGTTGGGGCAGAGGAACCGAGCCTGGTCCCGGAGGAGCGGCAGCAGATGGCGGTGCAGAGGAGCCCAGGCTTGAGCTCGTCGGTGGAGACAGGGTCGTCTGCTGAGTCTTGAGGGGAAAAAGGAAAAGGTTCAGCTAACATCGGCGCCACATATGTGCCTGCTGATGAATACCGGAACCGAGGCCTGAGGTTTGGCAGTTGGCGAGGCAAGCTGCTGCCCGCCGCCCAGAGCGAGAATGAGCTCAAGTATGCGAGCCTGGCGTCGAACTTCTACCGGATCGGTCGAAGGGAAGAATCCTGGCACGCTGGCCTGCAGAAGGAAAAGGCGAACGCACCCCACGGTGAGGCATCGGGGAAGGGAATGAAAGGGAGGGGGAGAAGGAAGGGGAGGAGACAGGTCTGACCTGTTGTAGGATGGCTTGCTGCTCGCTGATCTTCTTCTCGAACTCCTTGATTACCATTCCGTCGAACCACTTCGTCTCTTCCTCCTGAGCCTTTTCCATGTCCTATTCGTAAAGTAATGAGAAGCGCGTTGAAGTGATGGGGTCCGTTTTTTTTTTTTTTTTNTTTGTTTTGTTTTCCCATACGTTAAGTTCCTTAAGGAAGCGACGCACGGCGGGGCCCTTCTGTGTCGGATCTGAAATTTCCGCAAACGATTGGCTGGTTATATTGGAAGAGTCGTTATATTTCTCGCTTTTATCCCTCTTTAGAGATGATTGGTACGCATGTTGTTGCTTGAGCTGATTTAGCGTCTGTTCGTGCGCTTGCTTCATTTCTTTTCTTCGATTGGCCAACTCCTGTTCTTTCACAATCTTGGAAAGGCATTGTGTCACATTGGAGGGAAAAACTTCTACTTTGAGGTCCGTTTCTCCCATTGGTTACCTGTATCTTCTCCAATGAACGAATGATCTCCACGATCACCGTGTCTTCCACAGCAGCCACAAGCTGGGCAATCAGATCTTCAGACAGTTCAACCTCGCCTGCAGAATAAAATAAATAAATAAAAGCAAAACAAGTGAGCTCAAAGCATTTCCGTAGCACATTAACAATTGGTCGCATTGCAACGATTCAACGGACCCGGTCCTGTCCCTGACGGGCTTGCCTCGCGCCTCTCCGGATTGGCAATACCTTGCGGACCTGCTGCCGTCGGATCGGTTGTTGGCAGCTTTGCGCCCTCCGGCGGGGGCGCAGCGCTGTCCCCTTGAGTCATGTCCACACCCGATGCCTCCGATGGGGTCATGAAAGAGGACCGCACGGGCGCGGGCGGTAGAAGCGTGACTTCGGGAGCTTGCTGGGATGCCGGAACTGGGCTTGGGCTGGAGCCTGGGCTGAGAGGGGCGGGCAGCGCGGCGGAAGCGACGTTCGAGGCGGCGGTCGATGCGGCGGCGGCCACTTCCTGCCTCACGCTGGTTACCATGCGCATGAGGTCCTCCAGATGGGGCATGCCGCCGGCGAACAGGGGAAGAGCGCTGCTGGAGGGAGAAGGCGCAGTCATGGATGAATGCGACAGGGTAGTTGTCGCCGTGACCGCTGCTGAGGGCGATGTCGCTGAGGTCGGTAACGACGGGGGCGACGATGACGGTGACAAAGAAGGGGACGAAGCAAGAGAGGGCGAAGGGGACGAAGACGATGCGGAGGGCGACAAAGTGGACGCCAAGGATGTCGGCGGTGATACCAGCGACGGCGATGACGATGATGACAAGAGGGCTCCCTGCGGAGACCCAGCGGCCGGCGCCATGGCTGACCCCTGCACAGCGGCAGACATGGGCAGAAGCGGCATCGCCGGGGCCAGTGCGGATGGGAACGCCTGGAGCTGCTCGCTTAACTGGGCTTGCGTCTGGGGCGGTAATGTCTGCGTCTGCACGCTGCACGGCTGCGGCGGAGACTGGAGAGGCGAGGCTAAAGGCTGCATCTGATGAAGTTCTGTCGGCTGCGTTGGTTGCGCCTCGAAAGGTTGCCCAGCGGGAGTGTTCGCTTCTGGCGCTTCCTCGAACTCGACACCAGCCATGCGCTGCTCGGGATCCTGGGCAAGAACTCTGCCTTCGTCCTCCCCTTCTTCCATACCCCTGCCTTCTTCCTCGTCCTCTTCGACCTCCTCGTCCTCCTCCCTCACCTCATCTTCTTCCTCCATACGCTCCCGCTTGCTGCGTCTCGCGTTCTCTGGCTCGTCCATCATCCCCACCTCGTCCTGATCACCCTCCTCCCCCTCCTCCCCGTCTTCCTCAAACTCGTCCCTCGTCCGCTTCCGCTCCGTGGGTTCAAATCCCGCCTCCGACTCGATAAACATGTCCTCCTCACTATCAAGGGCCCCGTTGGAGACCTCCGTGACGGAGAGAACGTCGTCCTCCGACCCGGAATCGTCCTGCGCCTCCTTCGCCTCCTTTCCCGTGTCTTCGGCCCCCCGAAGGTCCTCGCCCAGATCACCGGCAGCAGAGCTGTGCGGTGAAGCGAGGGACTTTGCATCCACCGGTGCGGGCCAGCTGGCCACCGCAGTCGAGCTGTCCATCAACGGTGGCAGGTCGGCGTTCACGATCGTCTCCTCCGCCTTTGACTCTACGATGTACTCGCTCTGCTGTGGCTGCCAACCATAGGCGGTTGTTTTTTTTTTTTTAATGTTGGGTATGTGAGCGTGGTGATACGTACGGTGTTATTAAATTCATTTCGAAATAAATACATAAATACTTTATTTTTTAAAAAAAACAAACAATAAAATAATAAGCAACTAATGGTAGGGGAAACGCACAGTGAACGGTATGGATGCCTTGAGTTCTGCGAGGGTCAGCTGAGGCTGTCCGCCGTACTGCTGCTCGAATGCCAGGTAGTCCATGAGCAGACTCTCCCTGGCCTCTACCTACCAAGTGTGGTGGAAGGGCCAATGAGCGACCGATACACACTTGGTACCACAAACCCACACCACAGGGCATGCACAATAGCGCGTGCCTTGACTTGGGACATGGCCCTCTGATAAATCTTGGGCACATTCGCGTATCGTTTCCGCTGGATGGAAAAGTGAGCGTATTCCTGCCACAGCCTCGGCTCGCTCGACACCTTGGAAAGACAATTGGGGGGGGGGAACAAACCAACCAATAATATTACGCGTTATAATCATATGGACTGCCCACGAAAAAAGATAAACAAAAAAGGTTCATCTCACCTGCGGATGGGAAACTATGGCCCGTTCGTAGATCGTAACAGCCTTCAGAAGAAAGAAAAGGAAAGGAAAATAGGTTGTTTTGGCATATCTTAAGATTACTAAATTGTAAAAACTCTGCATACCTGACGATACTGCCGAATGTGTGTCTCAAACTGAGCAAATAAAGACCACAGATCAAGAACCCTCTAAAAAGATAGAGACCAGAGGTGTGTATGTGTGTGTGTGTGTAAGAGAGAGAATGTCAAGGAAATTCGTCCAAACATCCTTCGAGTTTTTCAAAGAACAATTAAACAAAAAAAAAAAAGGAGACCTGCAGCGCAGCCTCCGTAGGGAAGCGCGTGTTGGGCGAAGGGACGGCGCGCTGGATCGCGTCGTTGAATGCCGCTCGTGCCGCCTTTCATCATAAATTCCCAATTGGGAAAATGAAAATGGATCAGCGTGACTTGTGTTCGGTGAAGTTGTTACATCGTAATAAATTTTCTAAAATGAACTTTTTTTTATAAAAAATAAATAAATATGGTAATTACGGTGGCGTCGGTGGGCGTGAGAATCATGTGCAGCAGAGCGACGTTGAAGACATGCTCGGCGGGCAGCTCGCCGAACCGCTGCTCTTCGTCAGCGTAAACCCTTAAAAAAACGGAACCGAAATTTCAGTCGAACATGTCCGGAATTGCAGTTCGTAAATTGCGCGCTCCAATCAATTGGTTGGCGAGGCTCGGTGAGGAAGCGCGTACTGCAGGGCAGCCTGGGTGGCTTCGGTCTTGGGCCTTTGGGATGTGGACGCGGGTCCGTATCTGAGCTCCTCCAGTAACGCCAGCACTTGCCAAGTATGCGCCTCCGCGCTAGATAAAATGTTCATAATTATGCGAATGTAGGAGTTTAAACAGATACACATATATTGAAATATGATTATTTTGATTATTTTATGACAGAATTATATGAATATCGAACGCGTACGGATAATGCAACTGAATTGGAAACAGCCAACTAAACTTCTCCAGAGCTTTTACCGCATTCTGCTGGACAGGAGCAGGAAGACTAATAACAAAAAAAAAGAAAAAAAGAAAAAAAGAAAAAAGAAGAAAAGAAACACGGAAAAGGTGGGTCGTCAATATACTTCAAAAAAAAAAAAAATGGGGTGGGATGGCCATGCAGGGTCGATTGACGTCACCTTGTGGACGGATTGGTTTGTTGCACCAAATGTCGGAGATATTCCTTTGTGGCGGCCAACCCTTGCTGCATTATTTTTTTAACAAAAACACTTAATATTGAACTGAGTAATAAGTGAAAAATGGCAGAATCTATTCCATTGGATACCCGCGATGTTGCTGTGCCGGGTGTGAATTTGTAGAAATCCAAAAGTGCCCGTAGAAGAAAATTCGCTGCCGGGTCGATTATTAAATGTCGCTCGCCGGCTGGAATTATTTTGTGTTAATAATAATATTAATCACTAAAAAAAAATCGGAGGTAAAATGGCTTTCTAGAAGGAAAAAAAAAAAAGGTGTAATGTCGTTATTAAAGCACCTGTAATGTGGATAGTCGAGCAGGTTGCGTGCTGACGCAGGGCTGCTATTTCGCACTGCCATAACTCGTACAGGTTCTGAATTTAGAGGATTTCAGAGTCGCATCATGCCAGAAAAAAGGCATGCCTATTGGTGAGTGTGAAGAAATAAACCTGCAACCAATCGCCCTTGGCTTGCTTGATCAGGTCCTTGCGCGTACGCTCAAATCCCATTCGTCGCTGTAACTCCTGTGCGTCGCGTGCCTGACTGCTGTTCAGCATATCGATCATCGAGCTCAACCGCTCTGCATTATAATAATGTTACCGTGCAACATCGACGCCGAACGAATTGGTCAGCAATGGCAGCTGTCGGAATTGTTGCGGAAAAAAGAAGGAAAATCCACCGTAAGAATCCAGGCTCATAAGCTTGACGTTGTTCAGGATTGGTAGCAACAATTTTGCTTTGTCCAGCAATGGCAAACCGCACGCGACATACAACTGTCGAATGTTGATTAATGGAAATATTGTGGAAAAATAAACATAAAATCAATTAAGAATGTACGTACGAGATCTCGGGCCATTGTGTGATCGGATGGGTCGTCCGAATCCAGCAGCATCGATATTGCGTTATACCTGAGATTAAATCGTTTAATTTATTCTGTGAACAAAATCTGTGACCTGTTAATGAAGTAGTTCACGCACCAGAGATTGGTGCTTCGATAATCGTAGCCACATTCAGAAAGAATGTACAAAAAATGTCTTACAAAAATCGATTAGAGTACTTTCTTTGTTTAACAATA
>CDFF01071609.1:0-12710 GCA_000826265.1 Acanthamoeba culbertsoni
AAAAAAAACAAACAAACAAAACAAACGAGCGAACGAACCACAGCGCCCTCAACCACTGCACCGGAGCTGTCTCGGAAACAGTGAGTTTCTTGAGAAACGAAGTGAATGATCAATGTAGGCCGGCCGTCATCTCTGGTGTGTGCATTGAGAATCTGTTGTTGGAGTGGAGGAGAAAGGGTTTTGTAGTTGGGTGAGCTGGATCGCGAGAGAGCGTATGGAAGGGGATGGAGGATGAACCTCAACGGTATCGAGGTTCAGAAGCTTGGAGTGTGACTTGTAACCGCGCGTGTCCCACTCCTTGAAGGCCTCGATCTCGTGCTCAGCAAGCCTCGGCGACATGCAGGCTGAGATAGGCCCAGGATCGCCTCGCAGGAGAGCCGAGCGGAGGGAGGGAACGAAAGAGGCAGCCATCCTCTGCTTGAATTTCTCCGGCGAGAAATTGGGATCGAGGGAATGGATGAGCTTGATCGTTTTGGCGTGGTCGCTTTCAGCAAAGAGCTTGGACGTGGTGCGGCTGACACTGTCGGTCAGGTCGAGTACACGCTGGACCAGTGGGTTATCGCTTTCCACTATTTTCTCGCGCAAGGCCAGTGCCTTCTTGTAAGCGCCCGTCGCACGCAATCGATCCCGTGCCTCCTGCAGGCGCTTCTCTATAGCGGTCTGCATCTCTTGTGTTTTGACAACGAGCTGCGAGCGTGGCCCAGACGCGGTTTCGCCTTGTGCGTTCCCCTCGCCAGACTCGTCAAGAAGGTTGAAAGGAACCTTCTCCTTGACCTTTCTTACCAGCTCTGAATCTTCGGCCGAGGTTTTGATGTTTTCTCCTACCTTTTCTATACTATCTCTCGCCTTACTAAGGCTATCAGCCACCTTCTCAAGACCTTCTTTCGTCTTTTCAAGCTTATCGTCGATGCCGGCGCGTTGAGTGAAGTCGCCGATCGTTGACGTTACGGTATCTGAGACTCGTGAGCTGACGCGGCTGCCCGTGGCAGCGGCCTTCTCTCCCAAGTTTTTCAATTGGCTCAACCCCTCCGCTGACTTGCCTTTAAGCTTTTCCATCGACTCTTTCGTCCTCTTCAGGCTCTCTGACTCCTGCAACTTCTTCAGCTCGGCCATGGACTCATTGAGCTCTTTGCTGTTCTCAGCCTGCTCTTTGAAGGATTTCACGAACTCGGCCCAGAACCCCATTGTTCGCCGGTGCTCGAGTCTGTATGCTTGCCGTCCGTGCATTAACGGAAGTACACTTGTCGCGCCCATCTTCTTGAGGTGATGATGGAAGGATTGGGAAGTGTGATCAAAAGCACTACTCAAATGCATTTATAATGGTGGTCTTACTTGCACTTGGTACCCAAATGTTACATTTCGTGATCTGGCTAGAGATAGATGACGTGCGCCAACCCAACTGCCGCCGGCACAAAAGGCCGAAGACGAGTGGGCACCATAAAATACTGTGGTGACTCTTGCTCCTGATCTCATCTTCTGCTCGGAGATTGTTTGCCAAAACCGGACTTGGGGCTATTATGCCCAAATTTACAGGAAAAGAAGGCACAAGCAAAGGAGAAAAACGAGAAGAAAGCTCAAGAAAAGAGCGAAATCATGATCCAGAAATTTGAACGGACAAAAATAAGGAGAAAACTGGGATCTATTTTCTATATTTTATAACACACTTACATGCTATTAGATAAAGATGGTAATGTGAGTAAAGGACAAATAAAAAAATTAAAATAGATATAAAATAGTGTTAAAGGGTAAGGATCAGGCTGAAGGCAGGCATTCCTTTATAAGAGACCTATATCCCCTTTGGGAAATTTGGGAACTCTGAACAAAATGGTTAGGCAGCAGGCATTGAAGGCTGCATGCCTAAGGAGTCAAGGTCAGTGAAGATCAAGGCCATAGCTGATTGGTGAAAATTTCCTACCATAAGGATAAACTTTACATCAATGGGATTTTTCTGGAAATTCCTTACAACAACAAACCTGAAGTTAGAAGAACTCAATGACTTACAGGCCACCAGGAAGGCTGCCACAAAGGAGGAACTCAGGCACAACACTGAGTATTATGAACAGAACAAGCGTTCACAGTCATGCAAGAGACAGAACCAATCAGATGTTGTCCACAAGAGAGAGGGTCAAGGAACAGAAACCTCTCAAAAAAACAAGCACAAGAAGGACTTTTCCAGAAAACCTAAGAAAGAATCAAAGCCAAAAGGGTCTGAGTGCTGGACTTGTGGCAAGGAAGGCTACAAACAGGCCGCTTGCCTCAAGCGCAAGGTCAAGACCAAGATGGTGGATGCCATCCAAGCTGAAAGAGTGCAAACAATCAATGCAGCTATGATAGGGCGCATGCTGAAAGTCAAGGGCCAACTTGGAAAAAAAAATGTGCAAATTCTTGATTGACTCAGGTGTGACCAATAGCTTTGTGTGCAAGGACGCAATACTAAGAGGAGCAAGTCAGGCCATGCAATCAAGAGTGGACTTTAGTGTCAGGGAAGAAGCTTTGAGTTGAGGGATAAGTCAAACTGGGAACCAAAAGCTACCAGCATGAGTTTAACATTGTCCTGGGCGAATTCTGACACAGTGGAATTTTAGGATATGATTTTTTAATAAAATAATGAGGACAGTTGCTGCCAAGGACTTGCAGATAAATGGGCAAGTTGAGTGATTCAACCATTCCTTGAAAGGCATGATAGCCTGATATACCAATACAAAGCAAGACAATTGGGACATATACCTGCCACTCTTCCTCTATTGTTAAAGAGAATCAAGAAAATGGGAGAAAGTCCTGCTGCAAATTTCTCCAAATTTATGTGACTATTGAAATTACTGATATTTTAACCCACCAGCACATTATACAATAGTGCAGATAATACCACTACCACCCTCCCCTCATTGTATATCTAATACTTTGTTGTGTTGCCTTTTTACCGAATCACCTGCTGACAAACTTGCAGCAGTCCATCAACAAGCGAAATTATGTTTGTGTGAGAGATCATCACCCAACCTTGGCAAATGGCTTGCCTCAGCTCCTCAATTGTTTGAGGTCGCTGAGTGCTGATATAATGCTTCAGCTGTGCCCACAGCTTCTCCATGATGGCCAGACCCATGGTTCCCTTCCGTCCTGCAGCACCCAGGAGGTTTAATTAGGGTGAATGTGATGGGGCTTCTTGCCAGTACTTGGATGGGTCAGACCCTCGCCTCACCCATAGTGTCACCTCTTTGGGGTACAGCACAACCTTATCCTCATCCTCAAAGATGTGCTTGGAAAAGCGAAAATTCCTGTGAATTTGAGCCCATTCCAGCCTTTTGGCTTGGTGTGCAGGCTTGAGCGGCGCCTTTAACTGCACACGGCAAGGGACATATTCACACTTCTTCCTCAGCCTCCATACTGTTTGCTTTGCAAGGTTGATCCTCTGCAATTTCTTGAAGCATGCCACAATTTGGGAGTTGTCTTCATGAGGATGGCGACAGAAAAGCTGTTTGAGGACATCAAACTCCTTCACATTCAGCTTGGAGAGATGTCCTGACTGTGGTGAATCAACCATAGTATCAGTCTTGGTCCAGTGCTTCCAGATATTGGAGCATATGGATCTGGGTATACCAGTGATCTCAGCTAAGTCCTGAAAAGAGAAACCAAAATGCTTTCTCAGAACAATGACCTCCATCTGTCACTTGTATTTATCTTTCTTCAGCATGCTTGGTTGTTCATTTAAAACAAAGAATGAAATATCACAGCCTTCGTAGTTCACTTTTGTTCAGATATAATTTTCGCTTCTTTTTGGTTTGTTTTTTAGTTGAATTTTTAACTGACAGCATCTGGAAACTTTTGTTACAGGCATATATTAGATATAAATATCCAAGGATTTACTTAAATAAACAATTTCCATACATATCAGTTTTCTTATTTTTGGAATCTCACTGCCCATCTACAACATTTTGATAATGATGGCAAGATCATTGCTGTAACACAGACATTGTACCCAACAATCCTTGAACTTAAAGATCAGTGGTGAAAAGAGAGGAACTCAACCTATATTGGAAGATGAGGCTATGAGGGCCATGGAGCTAAAGTGGATTGCTGTACATAAGAAGGAAACTGAAATCAGGAATTTGATCTAGCTCAATAAGAACTGGGGCAACAATACCAAGCCTAGGAATTGGAATGAAAAGAGTCCAGACAAGATTTGTGGAATGAATTGGACAACCCAATATTGGAATTGTGGACAAGCAGGAAACAAGAGGACAGATTGACGGAAAAAAAAATAGAAATTCTCATCAATTCCAGTGCAACTGATAGTTTTCTCCAGAAGGATTTTATTCCCAATGACTGTGAAGTCAAGTTGAGTAAAGGGAGGTGGACCTCAGCATCAGAGGGAGAGATCCCAATAATTGGGCAAGTCCAAGTGGAGATCACCCTGGGCAGACAGAACTACCCCTCCAATTTCCAAGTCCTTCCATGCAAATCCTCCTACAAGAGCACACTCAAATATAATTTTCTTGAGTGATACAAAGGGACCCTTTGAATGCAGGAAACAAGTCCCTGACATTAAAAAGAGAGGTCAGACAGCCACATGACCAAGAAAATTCGCCAGCAAAGACTACACCATACCCATTCAAAGAAAAAATTGAACCAGCCCTATGTGAGCATGCTAAGCAGGCCAATCTTGTGGCAAAAGAAAAAAAGGAGTTAAAAAAACTACTCCTCAAGAATTGTGACCTTTTCCAAATGCGCTTGACTCAAGCAAAAAGCAGCTGTACAATAGTCCACAACATTGAAGTCACCAATACAACCCTTATCAAGGCTAGACTAAGGAGAGTCTCACCTGCAATGCCAGACATCATCAATAATGAAGTGGCATCAAGTGCCACATACCACAAGGATGAGGATGAGTACTCAGAAGACAAGGATGAACTCCCATGCTTGAGAATGAACGTAAAGGAAAGGTGGAGGAGACGAAGTCTCATGGTTGCTAGGACTACACCTTATGCTCTCACAGGGCAGTGGCAGAACAGGGACAAGTCTTCTGACCAACTAAGCAATGCACGCTGGGCGGTGATAGGGCTGCATGACTTGCCTGAGTTCAGCAGTAAGAAGACAGAGGATGTCTTTGCATTTGTAGACAAAATGGAGGAGGCTTCCAATCACAATGCATGGGAGGATGACAAACTTTTTACAAGGATGGTGAATAGGCTGTGAGGTTGAGCTACAATTGTCTGTGATTGGATGAGACTTGCACACCAAACTGGAAAAATGATCATGTGAAATGAACTCTGTGACAAATTAGTTAATTTGTACAACAACAGTAAACTTGATTGTTATCAAGTGTTTCAAAGAGTGGATGCCTTACAGCAATGACCTGACGAAAAGGTAGCCAAATTCAAACTACAGGTTACATACTGTGTGGTATGCGATGAGAAACCTGCCTGAGGAATTGCTAGTAATGTGATTCATCAATGGGCTGCTACCATGGATTTGGAAAAAGTTGCAATCAACACTCTATGATGATCTGTGAGCTGCTAGGAAGGCTGCTGCAAAAGAAGAATTCAGGCAAAATGCTGAGTACCACAAGAGGAAATAGTGTGCAAGGTCACAAGATGGGCAGAGCTGATTGGATGCTACGCCAAAGGGAGAAGGCCAAGGAGGAAAAACCTCCTAAAAAGGCAAGCACAAGACAGACTTCCCAAGGAAACCCAGGAAAGGGTCAAAGCCAAAGGGATCTGGGTGCTGGATGTGTGGCAAGGAAGGACACAGACAGGCCAATTGCCCTAAATGCAAGGACAAAACCAAGATGGTGGATGCCATTCAGGCAGAAAAGGTGCAAACAATTGACGCACCTATGATTGGGCGTACCCCAAAGGTTAAAGGTCAACTCAGGAAAAGAATGCTCAAATTCTTGATCAACTCACGTGCAACTGACAGCTTTGTATGTGAGGACATGATGCTGAGAGGAGTGCAAGTCCAACCATGCAATCAAGAGTGGACCCTAGTATCTGGGAAGAAGCTTTGTGGTTGAGTGACACTTGAACTCCAACTGGGGACCAAGAGTTACCAACACAAGTTCAATATTGTCCCAGGCGAATTCCAACATAGTGAAATTTTAGGATATGATTTCCTATTAAAATATATGGGACGATTGGATGCTGCTAAAGGAGTTCTGCAACTCAGTAAGAAGACTGAGCCAACCCTGAAGGAAGGAATTGTGACAATGCTTTACCCTCTCAAGAATGTGACCATAGAAGAAATTGATGCAATAATCAAGAAATTGGTCACAGGAGCAGATTTACCACCCACACAGAGAGAACAACTATGAGAATTGTTAAAAAGGAACAAGGATGTGTTCCAAGTTTAGTTGAACTGGCCTGGTGCAAGCTGTACGACTGAGCATCATATCGAAATTACCAACAACAAACTGATCAGGCGAGGCCAAGATCTTGTATGTAACTGGCCATACAATAAATCATCAACAAGGAGGTCAACAAGATGCTCAAAGCTGGCATCATTTGCAAGTCAACAAGTGAGTGGGCTGCACCTGTCCTGATAGTCAGAAAGAAGGAGCCAGGTGCATGGAGATTCTATATTGATTATGGAGATCTCAATAAAATCACCTGCCATGACCTCTACCTGATGTTGGACCTAAACAAATGCCTGGACAGACTAGGGAGAGCTAAGTATCACTAAAATGGACTTTACGAGTGGTTTCTGGCAGATACTGATGACCAAGGAATTGCAAAAGATTGCCGCCTTCATTATGAGGAATGATCTGTATGAGCCAATTGTCATGCCATTCAGTCTGACCAATATGCCTCCAACGTTCCAGCAGGTCATGGACAAAATGATTGCCAAGGTGAAAGGTTCATGGGCATGGATGCACATAGACGATTTATTAATTTACAGTTTGACATTTGAGGAACATCTGGGTCATCTCAAGCAAATCTGCAAGCAAAACCTTTATGTGAAGATCAGAAAGTGTAAATTTGTGCCAAAACGAATGGAGTACCTCAGACATTTAGGTACTCCATTCGTTAGGAATGATGGTGTCGGAACCCTGGGAAGATACAAGCCGTGGCTGAAGCAAAAATTCTGACCAACCATACAAAACTGAGAAGTTTCTTGGGATTGGCCAGCTACAAAAGACGTTTTGTGAAAGACTATGCCAAGGTAGCCAGGCCTCTCACTGCGCTCACAGGAGAGAAAACTGAGTGGAAATGGGAACCTGAACAGCAGACTGCGTTTGTAAACCTCAAGAGGGCGCTGACGACTGCACCTGTACTCAGATATCTGGATTTTAGAAAGTGAGATTAAGGTGATCTCAGATCACCATGCTCTCCAGTGGTTGTTCAACCAACATGACCCTATTGGCAAAGGATCGCCAGATGGATTACATACATGCAAGAATTTTTTTTGCTAAAAATCACACATTGTGCAAGATGTATACATATGAACAGAGATGTGCTGTCTTGTGAGCCAATTGCTATGAATCAGGCTGATAGTTTGTTTGACAAATTGGAAGAGGGACAAGTGTCCACTATTGATGCAGACCTAGGATCCAACCACCAGGAGCTTGAAAAAGATGAGGAGTTTGTGTGAATTGTCAAAGCCATAAAGGGCATTGGCAAGGCCACAAGGGGGAAGAATGTGTGACAGCTTGCCTAACTTGAGCAAATCATCCTCAATAACAACCAGCGAATTTTCTGACTGCAGGGCCACTTCAACCAATCAAAGCAAGGTCACCATGGGAAATGGTAGGAATTGATTTTATAGGACCTCTGCCCAAGTCCCACCATGGGAACACATACATAGTAGTGAATGCCATCCCTGATGCAACTGCAAGGACAGTGGCTGAAGCCATACTTGACCTGATTGAAAGATGGGAACTACCATGAAAGATTATAAGTGATCAAGGGAAAGAATTTACTGCTGAGCTTCACCGAGAATTAGTGAAGTGAACAGGGATCAAGAGTGCATACTTGACACCTGGACACCTGCAAACGAATGGACAGGTTGAGCAATTTAACCGCACCTTGAAAGACATGATAGCTTGGTATATGAACATGAAGCAAGATAATTGGAACATATTCCTGCCGTTTCTCCTGCATGCCTACAGGTCAAGCCCTCAGAAATCAACAGAAAGAAGTCCCTACAAGATTTTATTTCGGTGAAATGTCCCAGCCATTGCAAAGCCAAAGCACATTGATTGGAACAGTTAAGCAATGCCAGATGAGTGGATCTGCAAGCTGGAAGAAGCCCAACATATCATTAGAAGTGAAGTCAATGGGACTCTGAATCAATCATGCACTGACATGGTCTAGCATCACCAATCATGCAAGAATAACTACAAGCCAAGCAACCAAGTGCTAGTTTAAATACCTACAAAAGGTCAAGCAAGGAAATTAGCCAAAAAATGAAAAGGGCCTTATGAGGTATTAAAACAGCCCACTTCTCAAACTGTGATATTGAATGATGAATGAGAGGGAAAATTTAAAGTGAATATTGAGTGAATGAAGCTGTGTGAGAGGGCGATCAGTCTCGTACAGATTTCTTGCGCCCTGCGCCCCTTGGATGAGCCCCCAGATTTCCGGAAGAAATCTTAGGGGCAAGATTCAGAGTCCAAATTCGAAGGAATCGGACTCCAATTGCCATTGGACTAACGGCTAGGACTAACAGGTCCCTAACCGTTAGATGTAAGGATAAAAGGGCTCATCAGCCTGAAATAAAGGACTTTTCATGACCTCACACTGAGCCCTCTTGGTTCACCTCTTACTCAGCGCTCTAACATTTTGGCGATGATGGCAGGATAGTCCCACCATAGACTATCTATAAGAACACACTTAAAAGAGACACAATAAGACATACCATAGATGAGCTCATCAAGTGACAAGTCCCTGGCCTCAGCAAGAACGAGTCTCTCCAGGCCAGCAATGACCACAAGCTTGGGCGCAAGTGGATCCTCACCCTCGAGGCATACATCCCCTTCGGTCTCTCCAGCTCCCTGGTCGGAACTGGACTCTATGATCCTCGCTAGGCTCACCTCGGTGGAGAGCTCACTAGCAGAAATCAACCAGTTGAAGTTGATGATGACAATGTTGATGGACCAGATGGCCTGATTGGTTGAACAGCCTCCAAATCCCAGTGGAGAGGAAAAGCAATGTGCTGCAGAGGAAAAGGGACAGCAAGCGGTGGAACGCAAAGTCTGCAGTTGGGAGGCCCAAGCTGCAGCAATGACAGAGGCGACACCTTAGGCTGAAGGGCATGACTGTCAGCTTGAAGAGTCCTTTTCTCATGATAAAAGTGGCAGCCTTGCTTGCATTTGGAGACAGAGAAATCTGCCAAAATCCACTGCAAAAGTCCATCTTCGAACGATACCTTGCCTCCCTTAGGCGTTCCAGGATGTCATTGGGTTCTGGCATTGGGTAAACGTCTCTTCTTGTAATCTTGTTGAGTTCCTGGTAATTGATACAGAATCTCAAATTCTTGTAGTCGATTGGGCAGGATTTATCTTTTGGGACTATGAGGACTGGGAAAGCCCAATCAGAGCTCCCTTTCCTTGCTAGCCTGAGTTTGACCAGGTTATCAACATGCTGGTCAATCAAATCCTGGGTCATCAGCAGGGCCTTCCTAGCCCTCTGGCTGATCTGCTTCAGGTTTATCTCCGTGAATTCAATCTCATGCACAGTAGTCTTGCTGGATCCCAGAGCATTGAGGTTGAACTTGAAGATGTCACAATGTTCATGGAGTAGATTCCTCAGGACTTCCTTGTCTTGAGACTCTAGATCAGCGTTCTTGACTAGCTTGTTGATGGCTGCTAGGATTTCATTTTCTGAAAAATCTCTGATGGGGTAGAGGTCGATCCCATCAATCTCTCTTTTGCTGGCTGGTCTTTTCTTTGGACCCTTGAAGATGAGCTTCTCATCCTTGCTGTTGATGTATCCCCTTTGTCCTTTGATGAAATCGTAGCTGAGGATCCCCTCGTGAGGGGCCTCCCAGGACATGATAAAGAACTTGTTCTTGTAGGAGCCTGTCCTGGCACAAAACAGGAGGGTGACCCTCCCCAAGACTGACATGGGTCCACCATCTGCAGTGGTCCATTGTTTTGAGCAGGGTCGCACTGTTGCCTCTGGCACAGCGTCCTCTTGAATGAAGCTATTGGTGGCACCTGAGTCCACCAGCACACAGATCATCTTTTCCCTGACCTGTATGGGGGCCTTTGGCACTTGATTCTTGAGGGAAGTGGGGATCTTTACTGAACCCTGAACAGCTCCTTCAGTGTGCTTCTTCAGTGTGCTTCTTTCAGTCTTTGATCAGTCAAACTTCTCTGCCTTCAAAGCTTCGCACTCCTCTGCAGTGAGCTTTGGGCAGTCATTCTTCTGATGATTGGTCTCTTTGCAATGCCAGCAAGCACCTGGAGGCCAATCCTTGGAGATTCTTGCCCTCTCCTTCTTGCTTTTACTTTTACCCTCATTCCCTGATTGGCCAGAATCCTCTTGATTCCATGCCCCTGATCAGTTTTGCCGCTCGAGTCTGCTGCAAAGATCCTGTATCCTCTGTTCGCAGGTTGCTGCTTCCAAAGCTTTCTCGAGGGTAGGGTAGAGCGTACCTCTCAGACGTATCTTGAGAGGTGTCAGCAATCCATTCACAAACTTGCTGACTAGGAAGGCGTCTTGCAGGTCTCTCTCAGCAGCCTAGACTACATGTGGAACATGTAGCATAAACTTCTCTACACTCTCGTTGGACCTTTGCGCCAGGGAGTCCATCTTCTCATAGGCCTTGTAACAGTCCTTCTTATCCTCCGTACATTTAGGTGAGTTTTTCTCAAAGAACATCCCATGTGATGGGTTTATTTATCCTGATCACGGTTCTGATCACTCACAGATGACCTTGGTGCAACTGCAGAGCTGGTTCCCTGTCTTCTTAATCAGCTCCTCCTCGGTCCACTGTCCTTGGTCCAAGGCCTCCTCCATATCATCAAGGAAACATATCACATCATCCTTATCATCTCCAGCAAATATGGAAATATCCTTCACTCCGAGGATCACCCACTTTGCTGACTTCATGGCAGTCACCGTTGTCTTGGGTTTCCGCCCTTGGGGCGCATTGATGAACGCCCCTGCAACATTCCAGAGAGTGATGGACAAGATGATTGGATCCATGAAAGGCGATTGGGCTTGGGTCCACATGGACAATCTCCTGATCTACAGTTCGACATTCAAGGAACACCTCTGTCATCTGAAGAACATGTTTTGTTGGATACGAAGTCTGAATCTCTTTGTCAAGATGGACAAAAGCAAATTTGCCCCAAGGGAAATAGTATACCTTGGGCATGTTGTATTAAATGACAGAATCAAGACTGATCCCGATAAGATCAAGGCTGTAAAACAAACCGCAGTGCTGAAGGATTGGAGAGCTGTTCAGAGTTTTCTCAGTCTGGCAAACTACTATTGCTGCTTCATCAGGGACTTCTCAGTAATTGCAAAACCTCTATCAAGACTGACCAGAGAGGGGGAACCCTGGGTCTGGACTGCAGAGGAGCAGATTGCGTTCAAGAGTCTGAAAGAGGCTCTGACCTGAGCCCCTGTTCTCAGGTACCCTGATCCCAAGAAACCGTACAGGTTGTGTTGCAACACAAGCCTCTACGCCATCGGGGCCTGCCTGGAACAGTCCGATGATGGGAAAAACTGGCATGTGGTCAGTTACGGAAGCAAGTCGCTGTTGAGGACCGAGTCAAACTGGTCCACTTGAATGGAGATGCAAGGGTTTCAAGGGTGACTGACTGGTGTTACAAGACCTCTTCTCCAAGTGGCTGAAAGTGTACCCGATTCCTGATGCAAAGGCCTAGACCATAGCCAAGGTCTTACTCGATCCAATCAGAAGGTGGACCTCCCACTGAGATCATCTCCAATCAAGGGCATCGCCAAGTTACATCAAGAATTGAACAAGCAGATGGGGATCAAGCAAGCATACTTGACCCCCAGACACCTGCAAACAAACAGACAGGTTGAGTGGTTCAACCAAATGTTGAAGAGTTCAAGTCCCACTGAGGGACTTTTTGACTTTGAAAATTTCCAAGTCTCCATGCCACATCAGCAGACTGTCTGGTGACGTCAGCACACTGCACTGCCACTAAAAACGTACAAACTTGAATAAACCTAACTGTAAAAACTCGAATAAACCTGACTGTATGGAATGAATGCATGGATCTGCCAAGGCACTTTCTCGTCCAGGTGTGTTTCCTGCGTCAGGATTGGGGAAGGGAGAACAAACAAACATACATACAAACAAACAAACAAACAAAAAGCACAGTGGGTAAGTGAAACATTGCCAATGTTCTAGATAATGCCCATCCTCATTGCAATCACACCTTTTAGACCAGGTTTGGCTCAGCCATTGCTGAGTCTTCCCCTTGTTCCTTCTTGTCCTGGAAAGCATTCATCATATTCGTTATATTTTCTCTTGAGGAAGTGTCAAGGGGAAAGATTGGGAGAAGAACAACCTTGGAGAAACCAGCGAAGTGGTTGATGCCTTGCATGAAGATGGAACAGAAGGTGAGCATCACAGAGCTGCGCCAGCTCATCTGCTTTATGTTGTTGTTGGATGTTGTGCATCTGCTAACCATCGCAACTGACATGACATCCAACGTGGAGAGGGCCCATGGCCTTGTATATTCAGCATAGCCCTCCTAGAAACAAAATAAAAATAACAATAACAATTAAAAATAAAAA
>CDFF01071610.1:16848-36115 GCA_000826265.1 Acanthamoeba culbertsoni
CAGCTGCTCCAGGATGGGGGGAGGGGGGGGGGAAAGGAAGCCCAGTTGATATAACCACACCATTAAATATGGCAGCATGAGAGAGCAAAGAGAGCGGAGAGCAGAGAGAAGGGATCGACGGTACCGAGAACTTCACATCGCCGACAAGTTCGCGGCTGGGGGAGGGCGGAAGAGATATGACCACACGATACCACGGGTAGTCGATATATTGCATGTCGACTAGCGTGAACCTAGCGTTGGGAATGAATCAGAACCACATTTGAAAGAGGACAAAGTAACAAATACGTTAAAGAAAAGAAAAGAAAAGAAAAAAGCGAGGAAGGCGTAC
Organism: Acanthamoeba culbertsoni; assembly: GCA_000826265.1. Lineage (NCBI taxonomy): Eukaryota > Discosea > Longamoebia > Acanthamoebidae > Acanthamoeba > Acanthamoeba culbertsoni. The sequence continues at coordinate 17,177 of CDFF01071610.1, forward strand.
AATGCGCATTTGCGGTGTTTTTGGCTTTCGCACACAAAGTCCATCTTGTGGGTATCGTTGACAGCGATGGCATGCCAGGTAGTGGGATCATCCGGGTAGTCATCATCCGAGCCATAGATCGAAACGCTGAACTCCAAAGTCGTCGTCCATTCTGCACCTCATCAGGAAATGTCCTTTCAATACATTCACATAGCATGACTTACTTCCTGTGGCATTGGCGTCCCACTTGAAGGGCGTGACATCAAGCAGCCAGAGCTTGTTCAGCAGTTCAAAATCGCCGTATGTATGAGACCAAACCTCCTGGAAGGTTGCAGAATATATTCGGTAATGTAATAAAATTAAATAGATACACATAAGTAGAAATAAGAATAAAAATAATAAAAATAAAAATACAGTTGAAGAGAAGAGTTCACCCCATTCCTCATCTCGATGCCAGTGCATGCAGTGGCATTCCACACATGTGAGTTGTCAGGGCAGCCATAAGCAAAAGACTCACGCGCATCAAGCATACTCGGCCCTTTGAGGAAAGGTTATGTATTAGGAAGGTTAATGGCACACTTTCATAGACGACTCAAAGTCCAGAAAAAGGGGACTACTAACCAGTGGCACCAATGATCAGTGCCACAACGAGGAAGGTTGTTGCCAAGCATGCGACAAGAATGAACCACCACCATGGAGCGGTATCAACTTTCATAACTCCCGTCATACTCTAGAGATGCGTCCCAATCGGCCACTCGTCGCTGGCCCTTTGGGCTGGGGTGTCGTTTTTCTTTTTAGATTCTCGCCCAACTTTTCCCTGTTGCTTGCTTAAGGTATCTAGGCTCACAGCAAAAAGGCGGGAAAAGTACCACACTACGACAACCCAGCTAAACCGATTGAACATGCCTCGCGAAATTATTACACTACAGGTTGGCCAGTGTGGCAATCAAAGTTCGTTCCTCCACACAACTTCAACTTGAACAAGTAGTAATTCATTAACTTCGTGACGAAAATTCTGTTGAATTACTCACAGTCGGCACCGAGTTTTGGAAACGCCTTTGTGCTGAACACGGAATTAGTAGCGATGGTACACTGGAAAGCTATGCTACACCAGAAGCTGGTGACCGAAAGGACGTATTTTTTTACCAGGTAACGGTTGATGTTTACAGCGAGCATGAACTGCAGCATCACCAACGTAACACCGTTACAATGCAGGCTGATGATGATCACTATGTTCCTCGCGCTTTGCTTCTTGATCTTGAGCCCGGCGTCATAAACGGCATTCGCTCACAATACAAGAACCTTTACAACGAAGAGAACGTGTTCATTTCATCAGATGGAGGAGGGGCTGGAAATAACTGGGCTAGAGGTAACCCTATCTGCCTCCCCTATGTTATTTTATTAATAATAATATAATATAATATTTTTTATTCTCCAATATGCTGGCAGGCTACAATCTTGCCGAAAGCGTGTTTGAGGATATAATGGAAATGATCGATAGGGAAGCTGATGGGAGCGATTCTCTGGAGGTTTGACTAGTCTTCTTTCATATCCGTTTACTTTTAAAACGATCGTCGTTGTTGACATCGTCCCTCTGGACTAGGGCTTTACGCTATGCCACTCTATTGCAGGCGGAACGGGATCAGGAATGGGAAGCTATCTACTGGAACGGCTCAGTGATCGTTTTCCCAAGAAGCTCATTCAGACCTACAGCGTGTTCCCAGCTGCCGATGTCGTTGTGCAGCCCTACAACTCGCTGCTTACACTCAAGAGGCTGATTCTCCACGCCGACTCCGTGGTCGTGCTCGATAATGTTGCACTCAACAGAGTCGCAACAGAGCGGCTACGCATAGAGCAACCCACCTTTGCTCATATTAACGCTCTGGTACTGATCCGTCCATGTTGAAGCCCGCCTGTCAATACTCATTGTTCATTGTTTGTGATTATTAACAGGTGTCTACTGTAATGGCAGCGTCAACAACTACACTACGCTATCCAGGCTACATGAACAACGACCTTGTGAGCATTGTGGCTTCGCTCGTGCCCACGCCTCGCTGCCACTTCCTGATGACTGGCTATACGCCCATCACCATCGACCAGCAACAACAAATGGGCGTGCGCAAGACCAGTGTGCTGGATGTCATGACCCGGCTGCTTCATCCGAAGAACCTAATGGTCTCGGCTGACACGCGCAAGGGCTGTTATCTATCCCTGCTCAACATTATTCAGGGTGAGGTTGATCCTCTGCAAGTTCACGATGCCCTCAACAGAATTCAGTCGAGGAAGTTGGTCAAATTCATGCCCTGGGGACCAGCAAGCATTCAGGCAAATTGTCTTGACTTTTGTCTTGAAGACCACTGGTGTTTGAATGATTAATTATTGTAACAACTCTATTTCTGCCTCATACAGGTTGCCCTCAGTAAGAAATCACCGTATGTCAAAACGCAGAACCGTGTCAGCGGCCTCATGCTGGCCAATCATACCAGCATTACTTCAGTATACCTTACTCTTTCCGCCATGCATTGATATGCATTAATGGGAGCAAGCGTACTTATCGAGACTCTGATATTCTCAGCTCTTTGAAGTGATCCTCAAACAATATAAGCAACTCCGGAGCAGAGGAGCCTACCTCCAAAACTACGCCAAGGAGCATTCCATGTTCGAGAACAGCTTCGAGGAATTTGATGTGTCCGCGTACGTGTATCTCGCGCAGCTAACAAACCGTATAACTGGCTCATGCTGTTTTGTGTTTTAGCGCCGTCGTACAAGAACTAATCGAAGAGTACGCCGCCAGCGAACGCGATGATTACGCGCAGTGGGGACAACCATGAAGGGTGCTCGTCGCACGTCCACTGCCCATCCGAAGGATGAGGATTACCCGCAAGACCCAAGTTCTTCATGCCTGTATATAATAACCATTACAATAAAATGGCACTTCCTTTCCCTGATCTTTAAATAGGCTTCTCCCCGTCGCGGAAAATGGAGGTGCCTAGGGTGGGCGTTTCTTCGAATTGTGGTCTAGTGGTAGGATTCGCGCCAGCGCGTGCGAGCTGTGGGTTCGATTCCCACCAATTCAGCCTCCTTAACGCCACCTGCGATCACCCCTTTTGGACAGCAGAAGAAAAAAAAAAAGAAAGAAAAGTCGCATGGCCACACCGGCTGCAGACTTAGGTGCGGCTACCGCGTCCTCAGTGCGTGCCACTGAGCGGAAGCTCAAGGAAGCCTTGGCTGACCTCACGGAAGTGGAGTCCTTGGTGTACTCTATTTCGGGTAGTGTAGTTGAAAAAACAAGCCCTTCCCTATCTTTCTGGAGCTGACTTGCGCACAGGGGCCTGCAGCGAGCATTTCCTTGCCGATGCCTCCCAGCGTATGCTTTTGTTGGCTCCTCAAATCAAGGCTCTTGCCTCTACACCTCACATAACGCACCAGTCGTGCGTGCCTCTTCTGGTACATAAAATAAATAAATAAATAAATAAATAAATAAATAAATAAATAAATAAATAAATAAATACAAGTGAGAAAAAAACCTTTCTGTAATAAATGAGTGAATAAATATCATTCCCGGCCCAACGTTGGGCCAGCGCATTGACACTCACCCCAGGATGAGTTGAAGCGGCGAGCAGGCCTCGTGTCCCAAGAGTATGCGCGGCGGTCTGAGCAATATAAGCGGACGATCATCCCACCGCCCCAACCAGTGGTTCGTTTCTCCCTCCTTTTTCTTTCGGTATGTAATTCTCCTTCTCCTCCACTAGGAAGGGGAAAAGAAGGAAATGAAGACGAAAGCGAAGCCGGCTGTACCAACCGACGCTCCCACCAATGCAGAAGAAGCCAAGCGACTTAGAAACTTAGCTCTCTTTGAAAGAGCCGGCAAGAACGTTCAGAAACAAGGTTAGGCAATCCCATCAATCATCGTCTCACCCCCATTGATGCGTGTGGCTGTAGAGGCCATGTCTGGGGGCGATGGTAACAAGGGCAAACGACGCAGCGTCGGAATGGATTTCGCCTCTGTGGAAAGGAAGCCCAAGCCACCGATGGATAAGGACTACCCACCGCCAATTGCTGCGCCCAAGAAAAAGCTTCCTTTGAAACCTTTCGGTCGTCACCATTCACATTTCTGTTGGCACTTTTTTGTTGTTGCTGTTGTTGCTGTTGACTGTTAATTCTCACCGTGATATATATCCGCGTCCTGTTCAGATGCTTCTCATGAATTTTACGCGAAAGGGAAGCTTTTGGCCGGCCAAAAGCTATCCGATGGTTTCTATGACCCTTTCTGGTCCTCCAGCGACGGCATATTGCCGGTTTTAGATGAGCTTCGGCGGAGTTGGTCCAGCGATCGCGACCACAGTGCGCGCGAAGTTGTGCTCGTTGACCGGCGCACCGATCCTCGCCTGGCGTATCTGGTAGGTCCCGTGAAGTCCCAACAACACGACCACGCCACACAAGAAGTCCTTCTCCCTTTGACTCATCACTTTGGGATCGGATTCAGGTGGCCGAGGCCGTCCAGTTCTGTGGACACATCCCAGACGCCGAGCTGCGCGCCAAGATGCTGTCCCTGTTCGTCTCCAATGCACTGGTATGCTTGTCAGTCAAGCACGTCTGCGAGCTCTTTCCTCCCCCCCCTCCCCCCCTCCCTCCTCCCTGGTTAAGGCCGCCGCTGGTATCAGGGCGGGTCACGAACCGACAACACTCACGCGCTGGTCTCGCGGCTGCATGACGAGGACAGACGGCGGCTGATGCAAGAGCACCAGTCCATCGTGCTGCCCATCGGCGCCTACGCTCATGGCATCACCAGGCATCGCGCTCTCTTGTTCAAGGTTCGGCTGGTGGCTTCACTCCGCACAATCCCCGCGCATACCTTACATACCAAAATGAGATTGCTGCGTTTGACACCTGAGCTGCTTCACCACACACACACACACACACACTCCACACCCCATAATCAACAGTATCTCGCCGACCAATCAGGCCTGGTCGCTGAACTGGTGCGATCGCCAGATGTGCCGGGACTATATTGGAACATCGTAACGAAGCGTTCTCTCTGATCCCTCTTCTCTCCGATCACGTTTGTAACTTCAACTTCGTCCGCCGCAGGTCGAGATTGACAAGAAGCGGTTTCTGGTGGACGTCATGCACCGGCCTGCCACCCTTTATCCTCTACACTCCCTCGCTTACTACTCCTATGCTCGCATGTGCGCGCCCGCCCTTCTCAACTCCCGGGAGTTTTACTGCGTGCATCATTGAATCTCCCTTCTCTCTCTCTCTCTCTCTCTCTCTCTCTCTCTCTCTCTCTCTCTCTGTGTGTGTGTGTGTGTGTGTGTAGGGTACCGCCTTCCACGCATCCAAGCGGTGAGACGCAGCCGGGAGTGCATGCGCACGAGTGCCTGCTGAGCTACGAGCCGCATGCCCTGGCCAGCGGTGGCTCTCCACGGACCCGCGATAGCCGCTCGGCGGGCTTCCGCTGGCTTCTGCCGCAGGACCTCAGCCGTGCTCAGCTTCAGCTCCTCAACAAGCTCGGCAGCGGCGTACGTGCGAGCGCATCTGCTCTTCTTTACGCCCTCCCCTTCCCCACCCCCTCACTCCCCCTTCGGGTTTGGCAACTCAGCTTGGTGTCGCCTCCTCCCCGCCATGCATCCATCGGTCCGGATATCATGAATGCAGGGGTTCGGTTCCGTGTGGCGATGCAAGCTGGGGGGCTTCACCTGCGCGGTGAAGATTATCAACACGGAAGCTATGAGCAAATCATGTAATAATGCACGCCCTCTTTCAATCTCTTGCGCTTCGCCCGTTGATTGGGTTTGACAATGTCCTGAACAGCCAAGAAGCGGGTGATGCAGGAGACAGAGCTCATCCAAAGGCTGCAGCATCGGCACATCGTGGCCTTCCTCGGCAGAGACGTAAAGGATCATGTGCGTTCTCTCTCCCTCTCTCCCCCCCCCAATACAGTAGAAATATCAATCGCCTCTCGCGGCAGGAGATGCATATCTACATGGAGTTGGTACCTCATTCGCTGTACGAGATCATCCAGCAGGTCAACAAGGGGATCCGACCCCCCTTCAACCCCGATGAGATCATCACCTGCCTCTCTCACATCGCCAAAGGTGTGGAAGCCGCCCCCTCCCCGCTTCCTCTCCTTCCTTCCCCTCCCCCCTCCCCCGATGGCTGCTTCGTCGTGTATGCTCATCGGTTCTGATGGTAACCAGGCCTCATGTACCTTCACGGGCTGCCCGACAAGGTCATCCATAGGGACATCAAGTCCAAAAACGTGCTCGTCGAACTGGTCACCCGCCCCTCTTTCCCCGCCCCGCCCCCCCTCCGACAATGAAACCGCAGCAGGCGAGTTAAATCTGATGCAGCGCGTGTTCGACGCTCTGCATCAGGAAGGTGACAATCGCTCGGCCATCGTTACGGCCAAGCTATGCGACTTTGGCGTGAGCAAGGTAGTTACCGAGAGCACTCAAGCGGACACCTCCATCGGCACGAGCAGGTGAGCTTGAGGCTTCCTCTTCGCTCAGTTCTTTCCTAAACCGGATTATGCGTGCACTCAAATCAAGGTGGATGGCGCCCGAAGTGGCCGCGGTACTTGACGGCAGGCAGGAGTCCTACGACGAGAAATCGGATGGTACGCTTGCTGCACTGTAACTCTCTATAACGTACCTCTTATTCAACTGTTCACTCCTGCCGAAATGCGCACTAGTTTGGGCTTTGGGGATGGTTCTGTTCGAGATGCTGACCTTGCGCGTGCCTTATGAAGAAGTTGGTTTGTTGGATGTGCGACAGCACGTCATGAAGGGTACAGCTCTAGAGCACCAACCAAACAAAGCAGCACACAGCAGTGCTCAGCTTTCCTTCTTGTTCGCCCCCCCTTTTTTTTTGTTAAGGTCATACGCCAGCCTTCAGAGGGCCTGTACCGGAGGAGTACAAGCCCTTCTTGCCACTCTTCTACAACTGCATCAAGTTTAAGCCAGAAGAGCGTTATTCGGCTGAGCAGGCACTGCTGCATCTCCTTCGAATGTGAAGCTCACTAAGACCTCTGTGGTGCTTCAGCTCTGCGTCCCCCTTCCTCCTTTGTTGCAGTCCCTTGGCTTCCACATTATGCTCACCCAGCATGTGGCCCACCTTGACGCCAATGAAAAGTTTGGTGAGCCTGGCAATAAAAAGGGAATAAAATAGAGCAGAGGTATTTCAGAACTCAATGTCATCGCGAGGTACCGAGACGTTTGTTGGTTGAATCGTTCAGTGTTAGAACTGCAAAATATCGATACCGAAGGATTTGTGGGATTGATTCTTACGTCCAAGACCGACTGTTGCTGAATTTTTTTTTAAATAGTAGGGAGGATACTGCCTAGGTTTGCCGCCCAGATGGATGGTGAGAGGGACAAACTGCTGGGGGAAGGCAGAAAAGGATCCGGGACGGTGCATAGCAAAAACCCATTCAAAAACATGTATTCCCTCTATCCCTTTAGCGTTCCACCACAGCAGATTGCATACTAACATACAGTCCCGCAAACTGCCCTCTTCGCGCTTCAGTGTCTACCGTTTGTTGGCATCGCCTTTGCAGTACTCCTCTCTCATCTCTCTCATGTTCACGCACTCTCGCTCTCTGCATTCATCTCTTATCAACAACCGACTCTCTTCTTTCTCACGCTTGATTCCGCTTCCTCTCTCTTCTCACTCCTCCGCTCACTCACCTCCCATCCCTCCTTCCTCCGCTCGCTACGTTTGGCTGCGGCCTAGGCCTGTTCACCATCCGTAGGCGCCCCTCTGCTGCTCGCCCTCGCCCTCGAGATCGCCAGCAGCGGGAGGCATCACCACAACGCCATGGGCTCCGGGGTCGACCACGCCGTCCAGTGCCACAGCGCCCTCTTCGGTCGCGACGACGACATCGTCCCTTCGCTCCGCGCCGCACTTTCTGCACACCTTCCTCGAAGCGAAGTTGTGGTCTTTGCAGTTGCCGCAAAACCAGTCGCCTGGTCGGTAGCCCGAAGGCGGCATTCCTCCGCCGCCCTGACCGAACTGCCCGCCTCCTCTGCTTCGTCCCCCTCGCATCCCTCTGCCGCCGTACGCCCCTATCGTGAATGAACCTCGTCACCATTTACTCGTCCTTCAAACAGCATCCTGCCGAAAAAGGGTTTTCCGCAAAGGGTACGTCACGAACCTCTACCTGCTCCCGCTCCCGAGGGCTTCCCGCGCCCTCCACTGGGTGCGGGGGGCGCTCCAGTGCCGGCGGCGTAGGCCATGGCCTGCGCGGTGCCGCACTTGCGACACACGGCGCGCGACCCAAAGTTGATGTCCGCACAGGTGGGACACCGCCAGTCGTGCGCCCTGTGGTGAACCGGGAACTGCGCCAAGTACAGCGACGGGTTGAAGGCGCACTTCCTGCACACCTGCGCAGCGCGCCAAAAACCGGAAGGGGGTTGCACAAAAAAAATGAGCAAAGCGATGGACAAAGCGAAGGACGAGAGAAAGCGGCCCTCACCCTTCTGGAGGCGAAGTTGAGTTCGTTGCACGATGCGCAGATCCAGTCGCCCGGCCGCAGGCCCATGCCGCTGAGCAGCTGATAGTAGCTGTACTGTACGCCCGGCGGGTAATAGTGGCCCTGCATCTGCCCCAACTGCTGAGGCTGCTGCAGCTGCTGCTGCTGCATCTGCTGGTGGTGCATCTGCTGCTGTTGCTGCTGTTGCTGCTGTTGCTGCGGGTGTGGCGCGGGGCCGGCCATCTGGTGGTGTCTGAAACCCTTCCCGCGCCCGCCCCTAAAGGGGCTGTGCGCTGCAGCACTCCCGTTGCCCATGTAATGCTGCTGCTGCTGCTGTGCAACGACCGCCGGGCCGCGCGAGTGGATCCGCACCCCGCCCACGATGCCGGGCTCGCCGGCCTCAACCTCCGCGTCGTCCATCACAGGGCCGCCGGTCATGTCGATGACGTAGCCGCCAAGGGCACCGCTCTCGCCGTCGTCCGTGGGGCGCGGGGTGGAACATCTGCGGCACACGATGCGCGATGCGAACTGGTGGTCGCCACAATTGACGCAATACCAATCACCTGGCGATACGCATCAACACACATACACACACACACACACATATATATGCAATAAAACCGATGGGTCAGCTAGTTGATCGTGTAGGTTGCGTTGCCCTACGCCGTTGGGTTGTTTTGCATACCGGGTCTGATCTCGTCCGAGTGGTGGACGCTCTTCGCGGCCTGCGAGGCGAGAATGGCTGCCAAGCTGTTGGCGTCGCTGGGGTACACTTCGATGTAGCGCGTCCCGATGAAGCCGTTGTGGCGCTGCAAAGCGTTGTGCACTTCCTCAGCAGAGGTGAACTCCACATACGCCACCCCTGCAGTCCGTGAATCGCCCTATGTCAGCCATGCCTTCGCCCTCGCCCTTTCCCGCCCCTATCCCCGAGGCGGGACTTGGCAGAGAGAGAGAGCAGAGCAGAGCAGAGCAGAGCAGAGCAGAGCAGAGCAGAGCACCCGAGGGACGGCCGGTGTGATCGTGAATGAGGTGGATGCCGCCGGGTATGATGTCCAGCCCGGAGAAGAACATCGCCACGTCGTTCTCCGTCGCGCTCCAGGGCAGCCCGCGCATGACGATCACCTTCGTCTCCTCCTCGCTGCCTGCTCTCCGTCCGTTCCCCGCCGCCCGACCCGACCCGACCCGACCCGACACAGATCATCAGCAACACGGTCGGCGACGATGGGGGAGGGGGAGGGGAGGCAGACCTTCGGCGAGACGCAGGAAGATGGGCGGCCCGCTGCGGTTGAAGTCACGAGCAAAGGCCGGATCTGCGAGCGTGGTCAAGGGTCAGGGCACAGCTGTGAGGGAAAGGGCGCGCGGATAACTAGGAAGCGCGCACCGGTGGAGGGGTCGTAATCCGGCGGAATGATGATTGGCTGCTGGAAATAATGCCCGTGGCGAATCAACTCGAGCACGATGTTGCTGCGCAGTCCGGACAGGTCAGCCATGAGGTTTATGGAGGAAGATGGGAAGTGCGCGGCTTACCAGATGTTGACGCAGTCATCGAGGCCCGAGTGATGGCGCCCCTCCATCACCAGGTTAAGATCTGGCCAGAGAGGGGGGGAACGGTTCCTGTTAAATATAATAATAATAATAATAATAATAATAATAATAATAATAATAATAATAATAATACAATTGTAAAAAGCGGAGTGTACGTCTGAGCATGGTCATCAGGGAGGGCTTGTAGGCTATCGAAGGCTGCGGAAACACCTTCAGAAACTCCTCTTTTACGTCCTGTGTGGTTTTCGACACACATCTTAGCTAAGAGACGCGATACGCATTATAAAGAACGAAGCGTTTCTGAGCCGCGCTTTCTAATTGAGGGGAGGGGGCGCAGCCTGAGAAGGCGCGTACAAAGTAGGTCATGTAGTGGGGAGCGCGGTCAATGTTCTTCTTGCGCGTTTCCTGAAGAAGGCACATCTTCAGGTCCCAGTCGCCATCGGTAAGTATACAGAAGGTCTTGCCGCGCCTGGTGAAGCACTCCTCGACATACTGATCAAACTGGGAGGAATTTAAAAAAAACATAGTGAGTGAAGTTGAGACAACCAAGCATAGCAAACAAAAGAAAAAACAAAAAAACGAGTAAAGATAAGATTATAATTATAATTGTGGAGAGCCTGCAGATTTTGGTGCAAAGGCGATGGTGGCTCACCTGTGCCATGGCATCATGGAGAAGAGGAGCATCGGCGAGTTTGTCATCGGTGATGCCCGTCAATTTCACGCAGAAGGGGGTGAGCTGGGATGTCCACTCGGGCCGCACATAGATCTGCCTCTTGTCGATGATCTGCTGACTGTTCAGGTCGATCACCACCCAAGGAAACTCTATAATTTCTTGATTCTCTCGGGTCACTTTGGGTTGCTCGCCTTCGTCACACGTCGCCTCGAAATCGATGACAACCAGATAGTCATATTCGTGACGGCCTATTTGCTGGCTGTAGTTGTTGTCCATCCTTCAAGTTCAGGGCCGCACTCCCCAAAGCCCCCTCCAAGGATTCAAAGTTAAAAAAAGATGCCCACGAACCAAAGATCGATTGCAATCCTAACGCGACGAGAAAAACGGTCGTAAAACCATGTCGGTACCTTTCCTCGACTGCCCCAAAAGAGAAAAGAAAAGCAATCCGAAATAAATTCCCACGCCCAACACTGTTGATGTCGGACCAGGTTTCTGAACCAACAAAAGTACGAGAGGATGAAACGACAGAATCTGAACAAGTACAAGACATGGATATGGAACCTCCGCCAGTAAATCCCTACTTGTGTACTCAATCGAGATTACTCCACCCGTTATTACAGCAGTTGTTAGATTTTCACGTTATCAACGCAGATAAGTTCGTGAAGCGAGTTCCGCAGCACCCTCACACGCGCAAGAACGATATATATGTTTCGCGTTCTTCAAGTTTCGTTTCCATGCAGAAGCGTGCCCTGCGACTCTTGCAAGAAGGGTAAAGTAGACTATCCATACCATCAGCACCTCAGCCTCACCGTATGCGTTCTGCTGCAGTGAGACAGAAGTCAACATTCATGCAATCAGCGCGGCGATGGAGAAGGTCGTGCACGGCGACTAATATATCGGGTTGCATGATGGTCACTAACCTGCATTGTCCGGTGCAGGCGTGTGACTTGGCGCGGGAACTTGTGAAACAAGGGCGTGGCACGCTTGCCATGGCACCAACCACCGCCACCGTGATGCTGATCGACGAGTATGAGCCACTCAAACCGGTAAACCTTACCTTTCTTTTCAATGTTAAGCAGTATCAGCTCACTGACTTCTCTTTGCAGGGTCTGGAGCCCGTCACTCAGACGCGCTACAACTCAGCGTTGCACATTCGTGTATTTAGGGTAAATAAATGAAAAGAAAAGAGTGGCCGAAAAATTTTGCGTCGCCAGCACTGTACCATTTCAGCGATGAAGTCACAGAAGACATACATTTACAAGGGTTTGGCGTTCTTTCCCCAGCGGAACTGGTTGACAAAACAAAGCACTGACGGAAAAAACGGCAGATGTATTCACCGGAGATGAGATGTTTGCGGTGTGCTACCCCATGGAGGAGATTGATGACATAGCCTTCGAGGTGGAAGGACGCTTGGTGTCTGCGGGTGGAGCCGTAGACATTGATGTTGGTTGCGGGAACGCGTTCGGCGGTAGTGAGGGTGAGCAGCTGCTTGACACTGCAGAAACCGTCGTTAACGTTGTCTACTCGCACCGCCTTGTTGAAACTGGCTTCGGTTCCAAATCTGAGTTTTTCAAGTACCTCAAGACCTACATGAGCCGCCTTAAGGTGTATCTCAAGGAGAACAACCCGGGTGAGTCATTCTCCTTGTCCCTCTTAACATCCTTCATTTACCCTCACATGGCGTGCGCGACAGTCCGTGTGGAGAGCTTCATGAAGGCAGCCCAGCCCTTCGTCAACAAGTTGCTTAAGAACTTTGATGAATACAGGTACCACAAATATACTTAGTTACATAGGCTCTCACTAACTCTAGGTTAAGCTTCTATATGGGTGAGTCAATGGATGCGGAGGCTGGCATCGCCATCTGCTACTATCGGCCCGGCGAGACTATCCCCCGATTCTACTTCTTCAAGGATGGGCTCTCTCTGCAGCATCCTGGTTTCGGCAAGAGCCTGGACCATCCCGTTAGCGCTAGAGAACAACAATAACTGCTGCCTGGAACCAACCCTCCATCTGTTAATTTCATCAGTTATTTATTTATTTATTTATTTTAATTTATATTAATAATAAACTGTTTACGCATATAACCCACATTGTTCGCATTGCAGAACCAGAAAAGGTAAATTCTTGAGAAGTCACCTCAGCGCTACAGAGCGCAAACATTTTCCTGTCTGGCTGCTGCCCCCCGCCATGGAGGAAACCCAGGAGCGAGTCGTAGAGTCTTTGCAACGACAGCTATCCGAAGTGCGTAAGCGTGAGGAGGAGCTTATCGCGCTGTTGGCAGCAGCCAGCCGGCACCCTGCTGTAGCCGCAGCCCCTGTAGCTACTTCATCTCCCTCATCTCCATCTCCTTCATCTCTCGAACCAGAACATTCTGGCAAAGCGACCAGTAAAAGAGCTAAGAGAAAGAAGAAACAACAGCAAGTTGGCGAGGTAAAAAGAAGCTTAGAGATTTCTCCGTCTCCCTCGCGCCCGCTTCCTTTCGTTGATACAGAAAAATGGAACCTACACCTACCATTTTGGTTTCTCGTTGGCTTTGTGGTTCGTCCTTTACCTTTCCTAGGACATTGTTGAGACACCGGTGTTCGTTTGTGGTACTTACTTTGCACATCTCCTCCTCCAGGCATGGCTGGTCTACAGCAACGCCCTCTCTGGGGCTCTTCAGTACGACGACTCAGCAACCATCGTGGAGGTAGGTCGGTTACTCGTCTGCGCTTTCAAAGAGCCTCCTTTCACATCGCCCCTTTAAGAACGCAGACCTTCGCCCCTCGTCCCCACTCTACGGCTTGTTCATGCATGACTCGCACGGCAATCCCCTCACAAACGCTACCCATCCATTACTGAACAGCGGGGTAATTCTGAAGTCTCTTTCTCAACCGGACATCCACGGAGACCTTGCAACTTATTCTGAGATTATATCTGCTAGCATTATCGGCCGCTCACCATTTTGACCTTCCGTTGGAACTTTTACCTGCACGAATTGCGGCCTACGGGTTACCACATCTTTAACGTTCTTCTCCACGTCGCCGTATGTCTCCTGGTGCGTACTTCTAGATCCGTGAATCTCCACTCTTTCAATCCCTACCAACCCCATCCCTGTCCGACCACCACCACCACCACCACAAGGTTTACGTGTTGGGGAAGGAACTGTTTCAAGAAAACAAAACCGTCGCTACAATCGGGTCTGCTCTCTTCGCCGTGCACCCTGTTCACACCGACGCTGTAGACGCTGTATGACCTTTCCTTTTGCGCCTTGTATTTTAATATTTTTACATATTCTCATCTACTCTCCTCCCCAGGTTGTTGGCAGAGCTGAGCTTTTGTGTGCGGTTTTCTATATATTGTCCTTCCTGGCCTATCGCCGCGCTGCAACCGTAAAGGGAACCAATCTGTGGTTCCTTGGCCTTTCGGCCCTTTCCTTCCTCCTCGCCTGCCTCTCCAAGGAGACGGGGACCACCGTGCTGGCAGTCTGCGTCTTCTGGGATCTGATCTACAACTACCGCATACTGGACTTCTCCCACCGCCGTACTGACTCGATTCCGTCCTCTCGCGGGTAAAGACCTTTCAGAATTCTGACGTAACAGGAGGTCATAACGATCGATCCCACTTCGATATTCGCAGACGCACCAGAAACTGGGTGCACTTCTCCTTTAGACTAAGCGTGCTAGCGACTTGCTATATTCTCTTCCTTCTCTTCTGCATCTGGGTTACTCCTGATTACCGCAGTATGTCATTGTCCTCTTCTCCTTCCTCCCTCATGTCTCTTATTATTTTCTATCGAAGCCACAGAAATCCAGAATCCTTTATCGTCTGCCGACCCGCTGACTCGGTGGCTCTCCACACCTTACCTTCACTTCCGGTAGGTCTCGAATGCTTAAATTGCGTGAATGCCACCATTAATCGTTCCATGACGTACTTCCAGAACGGCCGCTTTGCTTATCTTGCCCACGGGCATGTCGTTTGATTACTCCTTCAATTGCATCCCTCTCGTGAGCACGATCAGCGATCCGCGCAACCTGTTGAGTTTGCTCGCCTACCTAGGCTTTGCTGGCCTACTTTCGGTCAGCCTCTGGCGATGGCCATTGCTTCTCCCTGCCAACCCCTCGCAAGAGGACTCGTCCAGCAGAGAACACATTGTCATGTCTCTCGGCCTGGTTGTCCTGTCCTACTTGCCCTACTCTCAGGCCTTGTTCCTCTCCGAAGCCATGTTATCGGAGCGCACTCTCTATCTGCCCTCGGTGGGCTTCTGCCTTCTCTTGGCCTATTTCCTCCGCTTGGGGAACGAGCGAGGGCTCTATTCGCGGAGTACGCTGGTCTGCCTCTGCGTGTGCATCCTTCTTTTCTACGCAGGCGCAACATACGGCCGCAACCCTGCCTGGGACAGCCCGACATCTCTGGCCAACAGCGGAATGGCCTCTTGCCCGAACAGCGCCAAGGTGCTCCATCTCTACGCCACCGACATCGAGCAGAGGAACTCCACCCTGGCCGAACACTTCTACGCCCGGGCTGTGGAACTGAACCCAGAGGACGATGCCAGCATTGCCCGCCTTGGCAAGCTGGCGCTCATTCGCGGCAACCATTCGGAAGCACTCAACTACTATCGGCGCATCATCAACAAGAACCCGAAACCTTACCATGAATATGCCTATCTTGATGTGGGCCTCATCTACTGGAAGAATGGCCTCAAGCAGAAGGCATACGACTTCCTTAGCTACGCAGCGAAGCAGTTGAAGATGGTGACGCTCCTCCTGTATGCTAGCTAGCTCACCGGCCAGTGTCGAGTGACTGACCCACCATGCTTCAACACACACACACACAGCACAAACCCAAGAAGTCTGATTACGCCGGAGAAGCTGAGAGCGCGCTTGGTTGTGTGTTGATGGAGAACAATCGCACCGAACTCAGCCTCCCTCTTTTCCAGTCGGCACTAGCGCAACAGCCGCTCTACTGCGGCTTCCACAACAATCTTGCAGTCGGTGAGTCGATCGTCTCCTTGAGGACAAGCATTCCCCCTGCCTGTTTTTTAATTATTTCTTACCGTCCGCGACGCACAGCCTTGCATAGGCTGAATAGGTCGAAAGAGGCGGAAGCAGAGCTGCGGAAAGCTGCCAACACGAGGAGGAGAGGAGAAGGGGACCATGCATGCCTCCTCTTGCGGGCCAACCTCGACGCCCTCAGCTACTACCTGGCCAATACGTCCACCCCTCTACCGCCACTGGCCGTCTCCACGCGCATCATCCCTTGATGGGATCTGTGGCGCCCAACATCGCTTCCTTTTGGCCGAGCCATCCTGCACGACTCCCGCGCATACCGTGAAACGAAAACCCAAAAGAAAAAAGAAAAAAGACACGTTCTATCGCTCTATCTAATGCCTACATTGAAGCGGGTTCCCAAGTCTCTCGACCTTGTGATGATGAATGCTAAACGCCAGTCATGGGAATGACAAACGACGTGCCGTAGCCCACGTTCTGTGGTTGGTCCCTGCACAGGGTTCATACCCAATGACAAATTCAAATTAGAGACGCTGCGGCCAGAGGCAATAGGGGGGAGGGACCTGGGGGGGTTGGGGGGGGTTGGGGGACGTACGTGAAGAGGGATTGGAAACGCGATCCGGGGCAAGGCGCGGTGAGACCCAACCGGTCCCATAGCTACCGCGCAAGCAGGCAAGCAGCCAAAACAAACAGCAGAAGAGGGGACACGCCAAGGAGGACGAAGGGTGGTGAGGGGAAGAGAACAGGGAAGGTGTGTGTGTGTGTGTGTGTGTACCTCCTCGATGAAGGTGGTGAGGTCGGGGAAGCACGTCTTCGGGTCGTTTTCGGGATAGAAGCCGCCCTTCTTGTTCTGGATGATGCGCGCCGACACGATGGTTCGCTGCGGCGTAAGCTGGTCGTGTGCATAGCGTTGGATCAGCCAAAGGAGCACGACCATGAAGAAAGAACCACGGAACGATCGTTCAGCAATCGATACCTTATCCAGCGTGAACGCTCCGGGAATGCTACTGTTGAAGCGCACCAAGAACGCGCCCTGCTCCTTGTCGTACAAACGCCTCTGCGCTTCTTCCCTGTGTCGCGCCAACTCGAGCGCTTAAGCTAAACAGCTACCCAATGATGGAATGAGTCGACTCCGGGCGTTGAGTTGTAACGAACCGGCTGACGTCGCCGTGGAACCACTCCTTCTCTAACCTGTCCTTGATGGTGTCCAGTATCGTGTAGCCGGGCTCCGCGCCCTCCGGCACCTACCCGACCGGGAGGGAGGAGGCGCTCATGACGTCAGACGAGCCCACATCATATGAGGCCTAACTCATATGGGATGCGCATGTACCATAGGACCGAACCAGTCGAGGACGTCTCCGAACTTCTTAATATTTACATCAACCTTCCCTTCGATGTCTCCCACCGCTGCAGTGCAACGCGACACGCCACGTAAGGGGGGGGAGGGGAATGGACTCTCATTGTATGTGTTTTTGTTATTGTGTACCGAAGAGCGCCTTCATGCACTGCAATTTGAGTTGGCCTTCTTCCGTCTGCGCGGGCAGCGGCACTTTCAAAAAAGCGCAGAACGCCGCTATGAACGTGTCCCACGGCACGGTGTGCTGTGTGCAGCAAATCAGAAACAGGAGAACGATTTTAGGATGTGGCGTTACATAGGAACCCCTGCGTAGGAAAAGGCCTAACCTCTTTAAGAAAATAGCGGATCCAAAAGAACTGCCCGTGCAGATCTGATATGGCGGCGTGCACCAGAATGACGTCCAGTCGCTCGTTGATCTCATCAAACCCGGGCCTGTGTGTTTTTCCAATTGGAAAACAGCCCAAAATAAGGCAAGCGATCAGATCAATCCGTTACTGCCTAATTTCAAGCCAAGCCAAGGCAAGCTATTGCCGATCTACAGATTTATCTATCGGATCGGAAAAGCAGCCACGAATCCAATTATAGAGATATGGATAACATGGATAATTATGATAATATAGATGTGGATATATGGTGTTATATATATATATATATACCGTCGGTCGGGGTCGCCCTGCCAGCAGTCCTGCATCAGCTCTCGAAGGGAAAGCAGGCAGTCGTCGGGAATCGGAGGCCGCTCGCCCCCAACTATCGCCCGCGTGAACGTCGCAATGTCGCTGCGGTGACACCCAATCAGCTGATGCGGAAGGAGACGAGAGAGAGAGAGAGAGAGAGAGAGAGAGAGAGAGAGCAGAGAGGCGGAAGAGGTACTGATGGTGTGGGTAGAGTTGCTTGCAAGTGTAGATGCCCCATAGCACCATCCCGAAGCTGTAGACGTCCGCCTTCTGATTGAACGGCTGACGAAGCATGATCTGTTTCTCCGCACCCGCGCCCCCAATCAGGATATCAGTCCCCGAAGAAAGGTAGATTATTTAGAGGGGGAAGGGAGGAGGAGGAGAAGGAGAAGGAGAAGGAGAAGGAGGGGAGTGCGTCACATACCTCAGGCGCAAGAGTGTGTGGGGTGCCGCCCTTAAAAGAGGAGAGAAGCGACGATTGGTCGGCGGTGTCCAGCTTCAGCGAAAACCCGAAATCGGCCACCTTGATCAGATACGAGCCCTCCGTTTTTTTGTACTGCATTTACGTAAATGTGTCAATTTTCGCCGTTCCTCCCCGTTTTGCTTTGGTTTGTTGCTTTGGCTTTTTGTTATTATCTGCATTTACCATTAAATTCTCAAGCTTGAGGTCGCTGTGAATGATGGCGGGCACCGACTTGTGAAGCCAGTTGAGTCCAAGAGCGGCGTCTTTGGCCATCAGCAGGCGCTGATAGAGGCTCAGGCGCTTGCCCTCATCACTGCGCCGTTTATGTAAGTCTTTGCGTACCATAGCTGCACCATCAGAAAACCTATCCCTTTCTCCTTTTTCTTATTTTTTTCCTTGTTGGATTGCTCATTATCTTGGGTTGCTTTATTGGTGTGCAATTTGGTTTAAGTGATATTTGTCTATTTGTGATTGGTCGATTAGTGACGAGGCACCTGTGCAGGAGAAGCGTCTCGAGGTCGCCGTCGAGGAGCTCAATGACGATCTTGCAATCTTTGCTAGTCGTGCAAGCTCCCATAATCAGCGCAATGTTAGGATGTGTGTTTGCTCTGCCAATCGGCCCAAGTTAGTGTTGTCCCTTTTCTTTCCTTTTTCTCTTCTTTTTCTCTTTTCTTTTGTAATATATATAGAAAAAGTAATTGATGAAGGCTATCTGCATACGCCATGATTTGGATCTCGTCGAGATAGGCTTCCCACTTCTTACGGTCGAACTTCCGTTGGCCTATTA
>CDFF01071612.1:0-12012 GCA_000826265.1 Acanthamoeba culbertsoni
AGGCATCAGTTTGAATTGGACGACCAAGTCAGCATACCCCCTTGGGCCACAATTGCTACAACAACAGTGACCACAAAACACTCCACTTGCCCCTGTATCACTTCTTCTAGATTAAACAGTCTCCATTCACTTCATCTTTTTGCTGTTGGAGCAGTACAATATTAAGCTTGCTACCATAACCCACAAGCCTCTGATGTGATTGGACGGCAGCAGTTTTATTATTAGAATTGGTCCGGTTGGCACTCAGCATAACGTTCCGCTGCGACGAGTGCAATTTGGCCAACAAAGTTGAGAGGTTCTCCTGTAAAGGCCACAAAATTGGCTGTCGACCCCACGGAGATGGTGCCCGTGCCCTCCTGGCCAGGCAACGCTGAAGGTGAGACCCCAATAATAAGAAAAGAAAAGAAAAGAAAATACCTGGAGGCGGAACATCTTGGCGATGTTGGTAGTGACGCTGGCGATGGCGGCCATTTTGTCAAAGGGCGAGTTCACCTCATTGGTAAGCGATGACCCCGCCTCCCATCTCAGGTTGCGCACGTTACCTACACACACACACACACACACACAAACACGAGGAGGATATTATGATTAACCTTATTTGTTGCCATCAGCGCGAGTCTCCTTCTGTCTCTTTCTCCGTACCGGGATCCGATACGGCGAGACCCACACGCACACCCCGCGAGTGAAGGAACGAAGCGGTCTTACGCATGGCATGCCTGGAATGTAGTGTCGACAAAATATCAGAAGGGAGGGGGTAAAGAGCGGTGGAGGAGAAGGAGGAGGCGGAGGCGCACCACGTCGAGAAGGTGTTGGGCGGGCTGCGCGCCGGGTTGAGCACCACCGACACGTTGCCCGCGGCGAGCTGGTCAGCGACGAGCCGAGCCTCCGCGCCGCCCAGGATGATCATCTGCCGCGTCCCCAGCCCCCATTTATTCGACAGAGGTCAGAGCCTTGAAGTGTTTGTATTGTTTTGTGTGTGTTGGTTTGTGTGTGTTTATGTGTGTGTGTGTGTGTGTCCTTCCGCGGCTGGGAAAGGAAACGACAATTCAAAAGGCTTTTGCTGGGCAAGCAAGACGCACGTCAAACCCGAACTCCAGCTTGAGACGCAACGCGCTGGCCATGTCATCGGCCTGCGTCGCGGCGACCACCACGGGCAGCTCGCCCTGCAGCAATTAAATTTGAGAGACCCAATCAGCTTTCGCCACGTGTGTGGATTCTTGTGTCGACTCAAGAATCTATATATATATGGAGGGAGAAGGCCAAAGTAAGAGTACGCGCAGAGCACGCGCGAAAGGATCGGTGGAGTTCTCGGGAAGAGATTGAGCGTTTTGGAATGCGGCACGCAGCGTGGCCACCTGGCCCGATATGGAAGCTGATTGGTGGAGAGATAAAGTGAAGTGCTGACTCCGGATTGGTGGAACGGAAGTGCAATAGGGAGGAAGGCCTTACTCGTATCTCCGGAGCCTTTGGTTGCGTCGCCCAATGCCAAGTGAAGCGCTGCTGAATCGCCATTGGTGCCAATGAGCGCCTAATCGGATCAATTCCAAAAGCGTGAGTGTGTATACGGATGAAATTTCGTGGATGGCGATGGGAAATACGTCGTCGATGGTGGCCGCTCCGGGATTGGTGGAGAACGCCGCCGAAAGTCCCAACACCAATCCGGGTCCGTAGGGCGGAGTGATAAGAGTGGTCACGCCTCCGGCCCACGCGGCACGCAAGTGCTTCTTGTGGTACATGTTCAGTCTCACTCCGTCCTAGGCAACGAGAATCCGGGATTGCACGTTAACCGAGACGGGTTACAGTGGAACGGAAATTTCGCGTACCACAGAGCGGACGTTACGAGCGTTGGAGGGAAAGATATATCCGTCCGCGGATCCCGATTCGGAGTCCACTTCGTAGAGGGCCAGCGACGTGCCCACATTGATCAATCCCGGCATCACCTTCAATGAATGGAAAATACATGGAGAAATAATGAAAATTCATTTTCCCACCAATAACGTTTTCACGAATAGAATCGTACCTGTCCGCCCGGAAGGCTGTAAACGTCGCTATTGGCGGGGACTGTACATTCCGCCGCAGTTCCAATGCACGTCACCACGCCTGTTCCAGAAATGACGGCAAAGTGAGTGTTGCCTACCAACTCAAAATGCAGCGTTGTAACCCGGTTGCAGGCGTACCTCGTTCGACGATGATGTTGCCATTCGTGACTACCTTATTCGTGTTGTCCATCGTATAGATCGTGACATCTGTGACAGCGTAGCTGTCTGACGGAATCTACGCAGTATAAGAATTGAGATAAGACTCTAGCGAACAATGTCTACAGCACCTCCGCACACGCGGTTGGTCCGGAATGTTGCAGTGTAGCGTTGCCCGGGGGAGGCGGCGGGACAATAGCCGACGCGAAATCACTATTGTCAGCCACAAGCTGGACCGAGAGACGTGTGAGGAGAACCGTTGTGACCGATTGGAGCGTTGATATGTAACCGCACCTTTCCTTCAATGAGAACCTTGTAAGGCTGAGCGTCGATCTGCAACGGATGCCTGTCCCAGCTATATGTATGACATGTAACCAATCAGCCATAGGCCTTCGGGTTATGGGAGGAGCAGAGTTCAAATATGAGACATACATAACGACATCACCATCCTTTCCATCAGCCAGCGTGCCCACGCGGTGACCCAAACCAATCGAATGCGCGGGATTCTTAAATGGAATGTCGACAAATAGTGAGACCCACCCAACCGTCCAATCAAAGCGTCTCTTTTTTACCCGAGTCACGGAGGCGAGCGCAGTCCAGGCATCAAGTCCGTAGTAATGAGAGCGGGCGGCCTCATACATGAGCCAGCGCGCAAAGATGACAGGATGGTCTGAAATAGACGAGCCAATCGGAAATCAGAAACGAATAGAATATCTTAAATAGGAAAATGGCACAATAATATTACCCGATTTGAGGACGACGTTGACTCCGGCGTCGTGAAGTAAATGAGGAGCGTGCACGCTGCCGTCATATCCCTCCATCTGGCATCGGAAGGTGTCATTATGTAGTGAACCAATCACATACAAGCACTACGCGGAATCGGAGTTTTGTTGATACCTTAAATCCCCAATGGTCAGCGAAGGTGGCGGCCGATATATTGTTTGCCGCTAGAATTTCAGGAATCTTCCACGCCTCGAGAGCGTGATGGAATGCGTTGATGCGGAAATTGAATTCCTTCGATGTTCTTACCATCATCGCAATGTCTGCGCATTCAAATAAAGAACACAATAAAATAAATGATTCAATATATATATATATTGAAACGAAATAAAAACACGATTTGCATTCATTTCATTTCCTATTTCACCAATGGAAAGGATCTTACCATGGGTTTCATAGCAGTGAATGTTGAGGTTGATGTTACCACGCAACAGAGCGACCAGCGGCTCTAGATTCAAGTCAAAGGGACGCGAGGTCGTGGCACGCTTGGCCTCGGACAAGCAATCCCATTGGTCCTGAGCCTGCTTGAGTTGCTGCATATATTCACGGAAATTTTAATTACTTGACTCCAACACCAATCGGAATGTAGAGAATGCAATGTACGGCGGCTTGGATGAGCTTCTGACGCAGCACAAGTCCGATGCCCATGCGGCTGGAGGGAATGCGACCCATGCCGCCGTACACGCGCTTCGGATTCTCGCCGCACGCCATCTTGAGCGCTCGGGGCGCGCCAGGAATGAGCATGTCTGGCATCGCCGCATACCACACGTGTTTCAGATACCAGAAGTGAAACAATGAGTAGATAGTCTACCATGAACGTTTTTGGTCGGCTTAAGCTTCACGTAGGCCGCTTCGCCGCCCATCACATTGCCGCTTCCTATGTCGTGTCGACACGATAGCTATTAAGCATCGGAATTTCGGATATCACTCGAAGCAATTGCGCTTACCCGGTAGGACAAGCGAAGTGGTCACTCCTCCTTCGAGGATGAGCGGAATCGCAGGATCCTCGGGATCTACAGTTGCATTGCAATGAGCACGCATTGCGTCGGTAGAAAAAACAACGTGGGTGTGGGTTCGTCACCAATGGCGTCCAGCGCCCGCAGCTGCGGGAGAGTGGGATCGGTCATCTCGTTGCCATCTTGAGTGGCGTGCGCATCCTCCGGATACGAGTATACACCTGTGTAGTGCAGTGTGAGGAGCGTGAGTGTGTTATGTGCAGAGAGAAGAGAAGAGAAGAGAAGAAGAGAAGAGAAGAGAAGAGAGAAGGGCAAGGCACCCAAGTGGGAATGCATGTCGACGAGACCAGGGGTGATGTGTCTGCCCTCGGCTTCGATGACGAGAGTAGCTCCGCTGCGGTCGAGGCCACGACCGATCTCCTTGACGACGCCGTTCTCAATGATGATGTCGACCCCGACCTGTAATTACCCCAACACCCATGACGCAGGTGAACGACGATGTTTGGTTGGGTAACCTTGCGTATCGCTCCTGTACGTACCAGAGGATCGTTGGCAGCCGAAGTGAGCGTCCACACCGTTCCATTTCCGATGAACGTTCGACTGTGTTCGTGCTTCGTGGGCGTGCGCAACTCCTAGACCATAGAAGAAAGGTCAGGGCGTCATCCCCTAATACAAACAGACACGATAGAGCAAACGTCGAACCGCAAGGAGATGTGGGGAGTTGTGAGCTCCCGAGTAGAAGGGAGTGTACTGCAAGCCTGCCAATTAAAAAGAGTGAGAAAAGTGAGAAGAAAATCGTCGGGGCTTGCGGGGGGTGCGCGCGGAGCGTACCACCGGGAGGACAGCCGGTAAAGTCAGACGAGGAGTCATTGTCCGAGTGGGAGCCCAGGAAGGAACCCAACCCCGCAGCGCCGGCTATGACGGCCAGCACGGCCACTGCAACTGCCACTATCACCCATACCTGAAAGCGATAACCAGTGAGTTCGCTCTACCAAAGATGTGTTTCTTGTTGGAATTGAGCGAGCGCGTACTCTCGGACGCTTCCACCAGGGCAGAGGAGAAGAGGACTCTCCCCCCAACTCATCGTACGACCCTAGCCAGCTCGACATGCGTTCCAACAAAGAGCAGACAGAAAATGAAAGGGCAAAACGGAATTACGGGTTTTTGTTGTCGATTGGAGCCTTAAAACAAAGGGTTAAGGTTGTTGAACGTGTTTGTGTGGATGCGCCACAACCTCTTGGTTCCATCCGGCAACGTCTCTACCAGGGTCGGTTTGCTCTCTGAGTCAAGAGTTGATAAGGCTACCAGACGGCCACTGGTTGGCGTGGGCTTGCTGTGGAAGACTGACCCTTCAAGGTCGGGATTGGTAGACTTGCTCACTTTCCAGATGTAACTCCCATCTGTAGGAGATGATTTCTATTCAGCAAAGCTAGCCAAGCGTTAATAAGGCAAGAGGAATCGCCCGGACCATCCTGCGCTTCAATCGACCCAAAGCAGCTCACGAACTGGAGGGCAGCGGCGCGCTGTTCATCGTCAGACATCTTCCATTGGTTGGCTAACAGATCTCCCAAAGAGGAGCTCTTGTTTGTAGCAATGCGATGACCTATGCTGTCCTCCTCGCGGACGTAGCGGTCGAGCACCTGAGCGAAGTAATGGCCACTCACAATCCACACCCCACGCCGCAGTCTGACTGCTGGATCTCTGTTGGTTTGTGTATCCAAGAGAAAAGGAGGACAATTCAATACTGTGTCTCATCAGAAAGGCACCAAGTACATACATATTTTCAGAAGTTGAAGGAGGACGCTCCTCTATCAATTCCATGGCCATCTGCTCATGTCCTTTATCACGCCTCACCCAGACCTAACCATATGAAAAAACGCCAGGGTATGTCTGTGTCGAGACTCTGAACTATGAGAGTACCTCACGATAATTAGAGTACACTCCAGTCTCTATCATAGTGAGCTCATCTACAAAGCCAGCAAGCCCTACATCGGCATCGTCGCTCGGTGGGTGATAGTCCAGCTAGCGAGTTGATTCACGTCGGTAAGAGAACGCTCGGCTGATAAGTGAATTAGCAAGGATGTATCGTACGTGACAGTGCCATGTGCATTGCATGATGGGTACGGGCAAAGAGAGAGGGCTTTGTGGCTCAGGCTCCGTCGCAGCAGACCAAGGCCGCAACTCCAGCATGCCTGCTGAAGCCCTTTGCCGGAGAATGTCGGCCAGCCCGATGGTAGCATCGGGTTGGGCTGTGGGGCTGGGCCTAAATGGAATGCGTATGTCGGTAAAGAGGCCCACACGCGACTGGACCCACCACACCGAAGAAGCAACGTCGGTTGTATTCCCGGAGGGGACTTCTAAACAAACGCGCTGCCATACTCCCGAAACTGCGCTCCACTGGTCGAGAGACTCCCCAACCCCTTGTGGTGTTCCTTTATCCATGTCTTGTTGGTGGAATTTTTTTCTTGTTGTATTTCTCTGTTTTTTCATTAATAATTGACAGTTGAATCAAGTAGAGATTGAAGATTCCCGTCACTATGTTCCTCCTCTATACTCGATTTGTATTTCTGTATGTACCTTTTCCGACAAGAGTTGGTGCTGCATTTAATCACACCGTACTTCGTTTGTCAATTAGAGCGTGCTGGCCAACATGAAGCTCTATGACTTCAAAGACGTGCCACATGGTATAAAACTGCGCTTGCGGAGAGCTTTGACTGAACGGCGAATAGCACACGACGTTCTTCAACCAGGGCACTTCTACACGGCCCAACGACTTTCTAAGGGCGCGAAAAAACGAGAAGCCGTGCGTGTGAATGGCACATGGGTGATGGCGGAGCCACTGCCTCGTCAAGAACCGTCTTATTTGGATAGAGATCTCGAGACGGACGTGTGAATATCGTCGAAGGCTCTCGCTCAGCCGACTGATTATCAGAAGATTCTGATACCTTGTTTTCAGCATGCTCGAGCTTGTTGTACCATGGCCATGGCTTTTGCCAGCGTGATATCGCCTATATAAGCCAGTGAGTTGGACTTTCTCCTCAATAAAGGAAGGATAGAGGAAGGAAGGATGTACGAGGGACAATAACGCCACGGACGACAAAGGAACGAACATCAATGTTTTCTGCGAATTCCATACCAGGTAGAAGCTTGAGGAGGAAATACCTGGCGAAGCACGATTAAATACCAAAGAAGTTGGAGAGTGATGGTCATCTTGGGAAAAGACCTTCCATATGGCGATGGTGAACCAAAGGAGACTTCCGCCGTTCTATTTCGGAGTTTCTGCATATGTAATGAGATCAAAAGAGGTCACTATAAGCAAGCAGCCAGGCAATTGAAAGGGATGTACCATATAGGCGAGTGGTGGCATGATTGGAGAACCATCGGCTGAGTAACCGAGTTGAGTTCGTAACCCTGGTTGGTTCGCTTGCCCCCTATGTGCTGCTGAATTCTCGTACTCCCTCCAATTATGCCGTTTAAAGTTGTTGAAAGAAGAGGTGTGTTCGGCTTGAGGGAGTTCCTGCGACATAAATAGCATAGCCCTGACTATTGCACCCATGATGAGCAAAGATTCACTAGTGCAAGCAACGTATATATGGATTACCTAGTGGAGCAGTGTATCCCCAATTAGGAGCATCAACTTGTGCATGCTTTAGAAGGATGCTGTCTCCTTGCGCCGTAGATGTGCCGCAGCGTAGGATGACATTGACGTTGGCGGTATTACCAATCGCCGTGCAATAAGCATCAAACCTTCCTTCCCTAAGCAGATTATCAACGCCATATTCAGCGCTGTACTCTCCTCCATCAGTGGACTCAATACTAAGTTCAACTTTCTTGGCGGCCGCTGTGGTGTGAGTGAGAGTCAAGAGAGACTCAACAAAACCACCTGATAGGAAAGCTTGAAAAAATGCTCACCATGTTTATCCAGATAGAGGACTCCCAGTAATTGGTCCTTGTTCAAAGAGACGCCGTAGAGCTGAGAGCTGTAACTGTACCACAATTTGTTGTCGCCTCCTACCTGCTTCAACAACCTGGATACACCAATAAGCGTATGCCTGTTGAAGGGGAAGGGAAGAACACGGGGCGAGAGGAGGAAAAACCGTGATGCAACTGAGCTTTTGAGAGTGTCCTTTAGAGGAAGAAAAGAAAAGATATGGAGCAACAACTCCTCGGGCAGGGTGTCCATGGTCCTAGCTCTGTAAACTAGAAACATGCCAGAAAAATTGCGAGTAAAACCAACCTAATTTAAGGTGGCTAGCTTTTTTGGCGCCACAGAAAACTTAGTCCTTGGCGGGAAAATAGGAACCAACCCAGCCACCTCAATCAAGAAGGGCCTTCCATCTCTTATAAGCCCACAGGGTGGAGGAACGCGACGCAATAGAAGTTCCGCACCACTTTCTTTTTCCACTCTCGAGATGGATACGTCTGAGGTCCCGCAATCGACGAATCAATCCGTACCAAGCAAAGCTCATCCTCTTCTCACATTACAAGCCCTCAATGCGGGGTCATCTCCCGCACCTCCCTCGACCTTACACCTGGATCATAATGGGAAGGGGGCATCATCCAATCCCACATCTGCTGCAACGAGTGTGGCCGAAAGTAATCCAGTTGATGAGACTCTCCCTCATCCCTTTCAGACGAGCCAGGAGCGTTATGAAGAGCTGTGTCGAGGCCTCAATCTTGACGAGGCCACTCGGAAAACGGGTTGGGACCTTCTCAAACGTCTCACCCCGAGCGCAGGCCAGCAAGACGAGGTGAGCTTTTTTCCTTCTTACGACATCAATCAACTGCTTCCAACTTCCTCCCCATCGACTATACCTGTGTGCAATCTGCTTTCCAAGTATATATCTCACCTTTATTGGAAGCTTCAGGAGCGCTTCGTCATGCGTATGGCCGCCTGCGCCCTCTATGTCGCAGGAATGCCGGAGCAGCCCTCGAGTGCAGCTTCGGGCGATGCCTCTTCTGCTTTCGCATCGAGCGGCGGCAGCTGCGTGTCGCTCACTCAACTCTTACGTGCTACCAACATTCGGTACTGCGTGTTCTTTGACTCCCCAATTCGCCGGCCATAACGTTCCATTGTAACGCTTTATGTACCCTCTCTTTCGGTCTCTTTCTTTCGCTCTCTGCTCCCCCCCCCTCCAATGGTGCGCCAGGTTGGTCGATTTCTTCGATCCGCTCAAGGCCTTCATAGCCAACCTCAAGCTGGGCCCAGCTTATGACGAGCAACTCCTGCAACTCGAGCGGAAGTTTTGCGTGATTTGCATTCTCTATAAGAAATACGAGAAAGAGTTCTTCCATGTGTTCCGTGAGGGTTATCCAGGGTCAGTGTCCCTTCTTCTTCTTCTTCTTCTTCTCGTCCTATATCTCACCTCATCACATGGAGAAATTCACCACACGTCATGTCTATCCGTTCAGTGCGCCAGACAGTGCGTCCTATGCGCTCTTCTCCTTCGGTTGGGCGCTTTTCCTCGTAGCCAAAGGTGCTCTTGTTATATATTTTTTATTTTATATACATATATATATATATTCTGTATCCTTAATATTTGTTCATTTGGGTCAGTTTGATGGGAAAAACCAAAATGCGCTTTATTTTTCATCTTATTTCTTTTCTTATTTATTTTCCCCCTTTCCCTCTCTCCTCTCCCTGTGCAGGCAAGCTGCTTACGTCGCCACCGGACTTGATCACGGCCTTCCATCTGCTGCTGTGCTGCGTGCAATTCGTGGCGGTGCACGCGCCGCCCGAGGCCAAGTCGAGCCTGGCCGGGAGCAGCGAGCAGGCCGCCCTCACCGCCCTGGCCAATCAGAGCGGCGCGAGCCTTGCTGACGTGGCCCGCCTCCATGCCGACCTGTTTTTGCCCTTCCTCCAGCGGTGGAAGGACTCCAACATGCTGGGCGCCGCTGGCGACTCGCTCACACTAGACCGCCCCACCCTCAAGCGCTGGTCCAGCCTCATGGGTATTTTTTTTTGTCGACGCCCCCCTTTCCATGCCTCATCATTCATCGAAATACCATGCGTGGTCCTGAAATTTCTTTTGCTTTCCTTCTTCCTTCCCCCCAATACTTCTCCCAGCGCGGGACTACGAGATCATGTTTCACAGTCAGGGCGATTTTGACGAGCGGCTGTTCCTCACTGCCCCGCAGGAGGTCGGCACGCCCTCGCGGGTGGGCGAGAGCTACGGACACTACTACGACTACGACAAGGGCCGCGGGGTCACTTCGTCGACCGCCACCGCTGCTTCCCTCGCCTCTTCCCTCGCCTCTTCCCTCTCCTCCCAATCGGCGCCAACGACCCCCGGCGGCAGTTGGGCGGCCGCGGGCGGGCCAGGCGGGAGCTTCCCTACGACCCCCGGCGGCTCGCTGGCGCCCCCGCGGACTCCGATGCGCGCTGCTTTGTCGACAGTCGCATGGCTCAAGTCGACACTCGAACACACGCAGGCCGCCCCCTCTCCGGTCCTTCGCAGATTTTTCACTGCCTGCGAGAACGACCCATCCGAGGTTCTTCCGCCCCGCCTCCCCCAACCACCACCATTTTTATTTTTATCTTATTTTATTTTTGTGCCGACCAGCATTATTTTTCTTAACAATTTATTCTTATTTGCTCGTGAAAATTGAGCAGGAAATCGAGGCGCGTGTGGCCAAGTACTCTGGGCTGGTGCCGTTCGGGGAGGGCGACGAGGGGCAGCAGAGGCGTGAGCTGGGCGTCAAGCTCTACTACAAGATACTCGAGGCCATGCTGCTCGCTGAGGAAGAACGCCTCAAGCGGGCTTCGGTCTCCTCCGACTTCTCCACTCTTCTCCGACACGACTCCTTTCACAAGTAAGGATTTATCCTCCCACCGCTCTGGACAGACACAAGCCGATTGCCGTTGGTTGATGAGTTTGTGTGGGGTTGCAATGTAACATCGCATGCGACAGGTCTTTGTTGGCATGCTGTTTTGAGGTGATAGCGTATTGCTACAAGATCATCGACCTGGCATTCCCCAAGCTCCTGTCGCTCTTCCACATCCATGCCTTCGATTTCTTCAAACTGATTGGTGCGCCGCTTCACAACCACTTTCCTTATTTCGCCACCCACATTTCGCTCATCGCGCTTCCCGATTGGGCGGTTCTGCAGAATCCGTGATAAGATACGAGCGCACGCTTCCGGTGGGCGTGACGCGCCACCTTGGCTACATCGAGGAGTCCATCCTCGAGAGCGTCGGGTGGCAGGAGGGCTCGCCCGTGTTCGCCCTATTGGCCGATCCCGCCAAGGTCCGCGACCTCCTCGCCCTCTTCAAGCGACCTTCCCAGGTAGGACTTTTCCCTAGAGGACTTTTCCCCCTCCCGCTACAACCGCTGTGCACCAATAATAATGACGATGGTCATCATCATTGACGGCCGCCTACTTCATTGCAATGAAGGGCGGCGCGAAAGAGTTGATGAACCCGTCTGCGTCGCCGTCGCCGTCGACGTCGACGTCCAGGACATCGGTCCTCTCCCCGCCCTCGCCGGCGCCTCACCTGCTCGTCTCCCCCGCGCGGCCGTCCGCGCCCGCCACCCCCGGTAAAATCCCCCCGCCTTCTGTCCTTTGGTTTTTTGTCGACAATATAAGGCGCTGATCGGAATGTGCATTCCGGAACGCGTGCAGGCCGAGGCGGGATAGGTGGTTCGTGGCATTCGCTGTGTCTCTTCTATCGCAAGGTGTTGGCGCTCGCCGGCCGCCGGTGCTTAAATCTGTGCACCGCCATTGGTCTACGGCCGGAGGTGTTTGAACAAGTGTGGCAGGCCACCATCGAACTCCTCATCGCCCATTCCCACTTCATCAAGTAACACACCCCTTTTCTTTTTCTTTTGATTTTTGATTTTTAAATTTAATTTTTAATTTCTTTTAAAAACTCACATATTTTCGGTCCTACATTTTCTGTTTACTTTTAAGGGGACGACATTTGGACCAAATCATTCTTTGCGTTATTTATGGCGTGTCGAGAGTCAATAAAGTGAAGGACGTAGCGTTCCGTGGTATTCTGGAACACTACCGAAAACAGCCGCACCGCAAGCCGCCGGCCGAAATCTACCGCGCTGTGCCTCTCAACGAATCCGGTAACG
>CDFF01071614.1:8136-10636 GCA_000826265.1 Acanthamoeba culbertsoni
CCCCCACGCTCATCCTCATCCTCACCCCTGCCCCCCCCTCAAATCCCCACCTCCACCAATCTCCTTCTTCGCTTCATTGGGGTGTTCCCAACTTGTGAGGGAGATTGGGACGCATCTCGTACTGACTGCGCCCCGCACATGAACGTATGTGGAGCGTGTGCAGGTGTTCAAGAAGTGGGCGCCTGGTGAGAAGAACCTGGTCATCATTCCGGGCTACTGCGTGGTCGGCACCGTGGGCAACAAACTGGCTGCCGGGCGCAAGGTGCGTTTGCTCTCCGCGGCGCTCTCCCCTCTGCAATGATACGAAGGAATCTGTGTTGTATGCATATATATATATATATTTTCCCCGCTGGTGATTGCATTCAGGGCCCATTCAAAGTGGATTTGGATTCGCGCACGTCGCTGGAGGTGCGCTGCAAGGTCAAGAATCTGTCGTTCTCCGCGCACGCCGACGCCAAAGGCATTATGCAGCTCATTAAAATGAGCCAGCCTGCCAATGTGATCCTCGTACATGGCGAAAAGGGCAAGATGTATGCGCATAACACCCCATCATGGGAGGGAATGGGGAGAGTGCGTGTGCGTGTGTGTGTGTGTGTGTGTGTGAGTGTTGAGATCCTCTCGTGCACGCGCGGGTATCGTTGAATCATGCTTGTTGCGCTACAGGCAATCGCTGAAGCAGCGTGTCGTGCGCGAGTTCAACATTCCGTGCTTCGATCCGCCCAACGGTAGCACGGTCACCCTTAAGACCGCGCGCTCGGTGCCAGTGCAGATCTCACCCGCTCTCATTCGCTCTCTCTCCAAGCGGCCCACTCCTGAACCGTCGTTGACTCCTACGGCATCATCGATGTCAACATTGTCGTCGTCGTCATCGTCATCGTCGTCATCATCATCTTCCTCAGCAGTGTTCTCTACCGAAGAAGCGGGTCGCCCGCTGAAACGTATCCGATGGAGCGAGCCTTCACCTGTAGACACCACGCTCCTTAATGGCGTGGTGCTGGTTAGGGATTCTCAGGTACGATTGCTAGCTGAGATGCATTAGAAGCGATATTTCTTAGCATATCACGCTTCATGCATGCAGGCGATTGAAGTTGTAGAGGCGGAAGAGGCAGTGGAGAGACTCGCGATGCCTAGCCACGTGCTTAAGTTCAGCGCTGTGCGCGCGTTTCCCACCTTCATAGCGGTGGAGGCCCTGCTGGACGAGCTTTATGACGCACTTGCCAAGTAAGCACACAAATATTCTTTGGCGTGACATTTTTGCTTGTTTTGTTTTGGCTTTTGCTTTCCTCTCTCTCTGCTCTCTCTCTCTCTCTCTCTCCTCTCAACACACACATTTAGGACATAATGCAATTAAGTCTTTCTGTCTTTGTAGGTGGGTGACGGCAGCTGCGTCGCGGGATGGGAGAAGCATCAAGGTGGCTGGTTCGGTGCGGATCAGAGTCAAGAGTGATGAGGGTCCTTCTACCCTTATCACGTCATGGCAGTACCGCGACGAGGCGCTTGCCACGCAAGTCCTTGCCGTGCTTGACCGCTTACTTCTCGAT
The DNA here is from genome assembly GCA_000826265.1 of Acanthamoeba culbertsoni. Lineage (NCBI taxonomy): Eukaryota > Discosea > Longamoebia > Acanthamoebidae > Acanthamoeba > Acanthamoeba culbertsoni. The sequence continues at coordinate 9,678 of CDFF01071614.1, forward strand.
CTTCCTTCTGACCCTGCGGATGAAGCGGAGCCGCAGCTTGGTTTGCCGATCGAAGACGTACACGTTCCGGAGAAGTGAAAGCCTCTCGCGAAATTACCCGGAAAGAAAAGTTTAAAGAAAAAAAAAACGAAACACAAAACCCACAAAATGAGCCTCACTGGGCCCAGTGTGTGGGACACTCTTGTCCTCACCGAGCAAAATGACGCGCCCTATTTTGAGGACCAAGGCCCAGAAGCCACCCCCTCAGTGGCAACGCTTGTTGAAGAGTGTCTACGTGTGATGATAGACGCACTTGCTGCCGTACCTTCCGCAACCTACAGTCCTCCGACGTGGGCATCCCGTGGCGGCCTTGCGCCCCTCCCTCCCAACTTAGTTCTGGAGCTGCTGCACGGCGCCGTATGTTGCTGTAGCCGAGAAAGAGTACAACTTGTTGCTGATGCTTTCTCTTGTTGCTTGGCAGGTCTCCAAGAACGTGCTCAACGACCGGACCCTGCAAGCCTTTGTAGATGAGCGCATTGTACAGTTGAAGCTGTCAGGAGCTTCCGCACACATCACGGATGCAGGTTTGGAGAGCGTCATTGAACACAGCCGCGGACTTCAGTCCTTATCGCTCTACGGCTGTTCCAATCTCTCTCCGGATGCGCTCATTCGTCTGTTCTCGGTGAGCTAATGAGCCCATTTGTGTGTTCGATGAGTGCTTCACGCTCATGGAATGCCTTTGGGGACCATAGAATGCAGTCTCGCTCACATCGGTCAATCTTTCCAAGTGTCCGGTGGTCACCAAGCCCGTCATCGATGCTCTCGCCCACCACTGCACCGACATACGCACGTGCGCTTGACGCTGAGCGTTGCCGCCCGCAATGTCTCTGATGGGACTGTTTCTTTTTTTTTTCTATATATATATATTTATATTTATTTTTGCGTGGGGGTCTATGTGTGGCAGGCTCGTGCTGAATCGC
>CDFF01071614.1:15636-21849 GCA_000826265.1 Acanthamoeba culbertsoni
AGGGAAATATTCCTCCCTATCGCAGCTCGATGTTCAGGCCTCTCTGCTCCGCTCTCGCCTCACTGCCCTTCGTCACACTCTCCAGTCAATTTCTGACTCCTCCCGCACAACGTCTGCTTCGCTGCCACCTCGTCCCTCCTCCACCAACGGTTACCTTCCCTCTACCCGTTCCCCCGCTGTGGCAGAGAGGCCGCCTGAGGTCGGGTCATCCTCGCTGATTGTCACGCCACCACCACCCTCGCGACCGCACTTCCTCATGAAGGAGAATGTGCTCAATGACAGCGACGGGGGCAACACGCCTGCCAGATCTATAATCAAGGATTTACCTATCGGGCAATCCAACAACGCAACGCCGCCTGCATCACTCCCCTCACGAAAACGACAAGACGTCCCGCGGGCCGAGCGCGTTCTCAAGAGACGCAGCCTTCCAGCGGCCCTCAAACCAGCCAAGCCAATACAACAGTCAAGCATTAAGAATTCAAAGCCAACAGATAGGATACCAAGGACAGCGATGAAGAAGGCGCCGCAGGAAGAGAAAGGATTCTCGTTAGCGAAGAGGGGGGTGAATGGAGCTGTTCGTACAGCGGCCAACCCACGAGCGGTAGAGAGGGCCTCTGGCGACACACCAAACACATCAGATAGGAGTGACCGGTCGCCGGTCGTGAAGCCAAGCAGGCCCACCACAACTGAAGGCACGCCCACAAGCACGCGCACATTAGAGGGCGATGAGAGCCAGGCCACACCAACTGCAGCGCCCAAGGACAGCGACAAGTTGCCCACAGATAATCCTATGAGCCATGTGCTACGAGAGAGAGAGGAGCGCCGTAGATTTGTTGAAGAGGAAGACAGCGAGCTTGACCTTATTGCCAATGACCTCCTGCGCCCCGAATGGCAGGCCTCCTTGTGGCACCCAGACTCTCTGTCCCACACACCTGACCGGTGTGCCGCTCGGTCACCACTCCGCAGGGCGCTTTCACTCTCTTCCCTTCGCTCGCCGCTCATGAACGAGCCTTCAACCCAAGCCCACCACTACTACCGACCCGTCAAGGCACGAGAAAAAGGCTCTGGTTGTATGGTTACGTTCTGGCGTGCTTACTCACCAGCATGCAATACGTGTTTGTTTGTGTACCTCGGGATGCGTGCAGGACGACCCTGTCGATGTTGAACTGGCTCGCGTGATCCGAAGCCTTGGTACTACTTTTCTAGCTTAGCACTCCTTTGCCGCTTCTTTGGCAAACCAACGCTTTTTCTTGGTGATTGTACCTGTAGGATTCTGCAAAACACTATTGGACATTCCACGCAACTTTAAGCGGTAAGCGGTGCTTTAGAAGGAATTAGTCTCTAGCTTCAGCGCGTATGTCTGACGTCCATCTAGGATTTCCGCGGGCCAGTATCTATTCGGTACCAAGAGAATTAGAATCGAACTGCAGGGCGGTACCCGTTTGATGGGTAAGCCATAACGCCACGCGCGCATCGCATTTATCGACAAATTTGCACTCAAGCCAATTCCTTCTCTGCAGTGCGGACTGGTGGAGGTAGCAACAGTTTTGTTGGATTTGTAGAGAAATATGGCCCCACGGAGTGCCGGAGAGCTGCAGCCGCAGCCCCGTCTTGAACTCGTATCTTATTTTTGTGGTAAAGGGAGAAAATTGATGGAAAACTTGCTTACGCCGCAGCGACGACCCTGTGCGCGCGCATCACCATAACTCAAGGGTTGCCACCTGTAGTGTTCAATCCACCTTCATGACGACCACGTCGCTAGAAAAGAATTCCTGGACGGAGTGGGTAGATAGACTACCCAGCAGCGAAATCGTAGCAATGAGGCTGGCGTGGCTGGAACAGGAAATGCAGGCCTTGGACAACGAGGGACATTTTTCTGAAGCTGGCCGACAGCTGCTGCGTGACGCCTGCCGCACCACCAAGCAACTCCACTCCTTGTTGAAGGAACACAACTTACTAGACCATGCACAGAGAGCTCTACAGGAAATGAACCTTCTTCGCCAAGATCTCATCGGCCTGCGTTCCCAGGTTCCTTTCCGACTAAGCGTCGACCCGGGTGTTGCCAGCCTCAACAAGGTTGGCCGTTGTTCCAGCGAGCTTATGCGCGACATAGGTAGCACACGCATTGGTGAAGTTTGTACCCATGTTCTTAGGCTCAGCTGATACAGTGACCGAGAGCATGCTTAACGGGAATCTGTCAAGAGACCTTATCGAGCTCTTGCAAGTGATAGAGGATGTGCTGGTGCTCGAAGAACCGGGAAACGACAGCCAATCAATCCATACCGAGAGCAAGCCACCACCTGCCACCGTGCCATTCCACATGGAGGGAACGCAGAGCCCATCCAGGTCGCAGTTGACCAAGGGCAAGGTCGTGCCACCTTCGGTCAATGTTCTGGCGGCTCCCTCCGCGGAGCTTCCGGAAGTTCTGCACACCAATCCCGATCAGCCCGCCGCAGTCTATCCCGGTACACACGCAGTGCCCTCCGTACCTGGTACACAGGCTTCGCACTCCCTTTTACCAAGGTGGCACGACTGACTTCCCCGTGAAAGGAGCACCAGAGCCTCCAAGCGAACCCATACTGCCACGACGACGTATTTTGAGCGATGACCAGTTGACCTCCGCCTACAACCGCTTCGTGCGCGCATTCAACACCCTGGCGCAAAGCGATGCTTCGAAAAAGATCGTACGTGTCCCTCCTTGGAAAGAGCCATCTTGCGCAAGTGTCCCACCTGATTGACGAGGTGGAGCACGTTAACAGATGATCAACGTTGTAGAGCTGATGAACGAGCTGTGGGGGGGAGCCGCCACGCGTGTCCTCGCAGGCGAGTCCTCCTCGTCGGAAACAGGTGCGTTGCTGGGTAACGCGCATCTGGGCAACCTCCTTCGCTGCGCCAAGGGCCTTCTGGAGGGCTTGCTGCTGGAGGGCCGTTCCCTCGACCCGCTGGTGTTCCGCCTCGTCGAGATCTTCGAAATCTCGCTCAAGCACAAGCACGTCCGGGAGTTTTTCCTTTCCTCTCATGAATTCCTCTCGCGCATCCTCGCCGACCCCAACCTGCTCTGCCAGCAGGCTTACCAAAGTACGCCCTGTCTCCGCTCCCATGGGCCGTTGCCTCCCCCTCCCCCTTCACCGTACCGCACACCGCAGACAAGGGGTTGCAACTGATGCGGCGGCTGCGGGAGTTCAACGACACTTCACTGAAGGGCCGCCTCACGGGACTGGTGGCCGAGCTCTCCTCCCTCATTGCCATCGCACGCTCGCCGAGCGGACCATTGGTTCAGCTGCGGGCCTTCCGAGACAGTTTTAACTCTCTAGCCCACAAGCTGCTGCTCGACTCCAGCGGACATTTGGCCGTTAAGTCGGACGTTTGGGGCCAGTGCGTAGTCGCCTCCTATTGCAGACTGTCGATGACGGCCATTTCATGACCCACCACCACCCTACAACCCTCATCCACTCCTCTTCCTCCTACACACACACACACACACCCTCAGGCTGCATGGGATCCTTGCGTATGGGATCCGCGAGAGATGGCAGGTGCCGCTGCCCGAAATACGATTGAAAACCGATCTCTTCGAGGCGCACATGATCAGAGGCGAGATTGCTGCTCGCCACCTCGTCCCAAGACATCTGCTCATAGAGGTCGCGGCAACCCATCCTTCATTGCTGTGATATAGACTGCTGCTCCTACTCAACGCTGCGCCCGCAGGAACATGGCAAGATGCTGGTCGAGCTATCGGATATACAAAAGCCAAGCGTACAAGCCACGGCAAATGGCATACGGTTGCATCTGTACGCCTTCCCTCAAAACCGAACAGCATGCCGTTTGTTAGGACTGAACATGCACGTGTATCTATTTCTATATATGTGCAGACGCGGCATAAATGTGAACCTGCCCAATGCCTTGGTTACATTCCAAAGCGCAGGATCGCTCAACCTCCTGCCCGCTGCGCTACGATGGCCTCTCTCACTCCTCCCGCTACCTGAGTTCTCCGTTCAGGAGGCGGGCAAGCTGTGTGTGTTGATGGGAGATGATGGCATGGATCTCACCGTCGCGCTTCGGCAAGTCTTACTCGAGTCGATCTGCACTTTAGCATGCTGACCGGCCACACGCACACACCCATCAGGACACATTTGGGCGGAGACAATCTATTCGAGGTGGAGCAAGTACGGTGTTCTATCCACTGTATGGACCTGTGCATCAGCGGAACCAAGCATGAGTGCGTAGTATATTTCCATCATATTTTTATTATTTTGTTTTTTTATTTTTTCACTTTTATAAGTTTGCAAACTGTTTTTCCTCTCTAGTTCGCTGTACAATGCTATCCTATCTTCGTTCGGGTACCGCTGGAAACAGGAAATCGAAGCAGCGATAGAGGAATCGCTCAGGTCCACTCTGGCAGAACTCAACCGTAGCCTTGGGGTCAGCCTGTTGACTTTCTCTTTGACTCATATCCTTCACCCTCTGCGGGTACTTCCCGGCTGACGCAGCCCACTGTTAAGCGAGAATTTCTCATTGTTCGCCAGGACACCCGGATCTTGGCCGAGACTGTGACGGCGTGCCTCCTATCCAACTCGTCGACGCTTGGGCGGGCGCTAGTACCCGACGTGTCCGCCTCAATCGAGGAAAGCAAGACTCATCTGAAGAGTGCTTATTTGGCCAAATAAATGCTCGTGCGACGAACAAAGAATAATAAAAGTTAACGTGGCCCGCCCTCTAGCCGGTAGACCAGCGCATCGCCCTGCCTCTCGTCAACCACCAGCAGTGTGTGCCAGAATCGTGCAACCTGCACACACGAAGAAAACGCCACGCCACATCAGCGTGGGGAGTGCAAGAGGAGTCCAAATTAAAAGAGCGCACTTGTTGGTAGCCGTGGCGTGCTAGGAAAGGTGCCAGCTGCGGCAGCAGCGGCTCGAATAGCACAAGATGGGAGGGGTAGTAGGACCGCTCCTCGAACCGTTCCTTAAGGAACCGTTGCGGCTCGTTGTAGAAGGTACGTGTTTCGTCCTCATACGTGCGATTTCTGTTATGCATAACAGTGATGAGGGGTACCGGCGTGGCGGAGTGAGGGAGAGCGGTGAGGAGGAGATGCAAGTCAATGGGGGAGGGGAGGAGCAGGACGAACTCACCCGTGGTAGTTAATCGGAGGAAGGCAGCGAATGAAATCCATGTCCACGTTGGGCGAATGGACGTAAGCGTGGAAGGGAGTGGAGTGACACGGCATGAGGAAGAACACCTGCAAAGCTGGGGTGCAGAGTGAGGGGAAGTGAGGCAGGCCAGGCGAAAACAAGGGGGAGTCCAAGTGGATGAAAGGGGGGGGAGGGGTGAGCGTACCAGCGCCCGGGAGCTGCTCGGCCTCTTGGCGAAGGAAATGCATGACGTCGATGGGGCTGCGCTGATGCCAGAAGGAGAAGTAGCCGGCCATCCCCGCATGAATGGCCAGGAGAACCGCGCATCCGACGCAGAAGCAAACAAGACGCTTGTTGCTCCGCTTATTCGTCATGTAGGTCGCCGTGGTGGTCGACTTCTTGTGTTGTTTCTTGTTCGTGGCCTTCTCCGCTGTAAGCGCTGCCTTCCGCTGGCGAGGAAGGATCCTGCGGTCTGCAGTCGCGCCATGGCCCTCGTTTGCCGGCGTGGTGCGATCCCTGGGATCAGCAGCAGCCACGGTCGTCGATCGGCGTTCACAGGACGGTGCTCGCGCCCAGTCATAGGCACGGCAAAGGAAGTACCCGGCATAGACGTGAGCGATGGGAAGAATTGGGAATATGAAACGGAACTCCTTGTGGCCCAGCAGGCTGTACACCGACACCGTCCAGCAGAGAAGAAAGAACAGCTCCCTCCGCGGCGCCACGATAACTCCCAACACGAAGATCGGCGCAAACGGGCCCAGGATGGTCGGCAGCCCTGAGGCGTAGCCACACACACACACACACACACAATGCACACACACACCGAACCACCCATCCACGCACACAACAAATGCATGCCAATCAGAACGCCACTTCTCCCTTGGTGGGGCAACGACGTGCGAGGCGAAGAAAGAGGGAGGGAGGGACTCGTCACCCTGCGTGAAATACCAATGGAGAGAGTGTGTGCCATAGAATGCGGCTATGTTGTGCGCCACATTAAATTTGAGGAAGTTCCAAGGCACGAATGTAAGGTGTCCGTAGAAAAGATAGTCCACACCACACGAAAGCGCCATGCCCACCACCCTAT
>CDFF01071617.1:8129-36997 GCA_000826265.1 Acanthamoeba culbertsoni
GTTGGGTTGGGTTGGGGTTTGGAACCCATTTCCGCTGGGCGGAGGCGAGGGGAGTGTATTTGGGGAGGGGGAGGGAATTGCACGAGGGAGTACCCGCGGTTCCGTCGGTGGCGTGGGCCGCCTTGGGGCCGGAGGAGGAGGAGGAGGAGGAGGAGGGGGAAGGCTTGAGGGTCTGGTGGGTGGCCAGGTTGTCAATCGACTTGGACCGGCGGTGTCGGCGTAGGGCGCCCCCACGAGACGGCGGGGCGGAGGCAGGGTTGTTGAGGCGCTCGAGCTCGATGCGCAGCGTGCGCAGCACGCCGTCCATATCCTGCACGAGGCTATCCTTGTCGACGTGCAGTCTGTTTACCACCGTGGTGGGCAGCGACACCTCCGCGGTGGTGATCACCGCCACAGGCCCCGACACGAAGGGGGCGCCGGCGCCCTTGTCCTGCTGCTTGTCGGTCTTGTGCTTCTTGCCCTTGTCCTTGTCCCTGTCCCTGTCCTTTTCCTTTTCCTTCTCCTCCTTGCGGGAGTGGCGCCTGGCTTCCTGCCGACCCTTCTTGCTTCCGCTCTTTTTATCGCCACTGGCGGAGGTGTCTGCCTGCTGCTCGCGCCGGGTCATCGGCGCCGACACGCCGTGCGACGCATGTGGCAATGGGGAGGAGGCGGAAGCCGCAGATGTGGGCGGCGCATGGGCGCCGTGGCCTGAGGCAGACTCAGAGCCGTCGGGGGTGGAGGCGGAGACAATGCCACGACCCGTGAGGGCCTTGGCCTTCCACGAGTCGCTCTTGGACGACGGGAGGTGAACGCGGTCGGTTTCGATGGTGTGGAGGAGGGACGAGAGGGGCAGCTTGACCTTCTGCTGGTCTCCCAGCGCGCCATCGCGCACAATGCCCTTTCCCGCCAGGGCCTTCCGTTTCCACTCCCACTCCTTTCCGCCAGCTGCGGTTCGCGGCTCTGTCTCGCCTTCCTGGCCAGCACCACTTTGTTGCAGGCCTCCTGAGCCCGAGCCTTCCCCTCTTTGACTCGACTCGCTTCTCAACCCAGCACTTGACGTCTCGTCCGCTCGCGGAGACGGTGGGATACGGGAAGAAGGCGTGATGCTTATGGTCTGTAAGTCGACTTGGCCCTCGCCTTCTTTCTCAAAAACAGTTACTGCGGACCCTCCACTTCTAGAACGCGGCCTTTCTCTAAGGGGAGGATTAGGGGCGGATATAGCCAGAGGATTGCTGCGGGGCGACGGCAGCCCACGAGGTGCTGAAGTATTGGCACGGGGAGAAGAGGAGGCCGGGGTGAACTTGGCCCCTGAGTCCTCCCCACCTTCTCGCCGCGGCGAAGTAGGAGGGGTGTGGCCCGTAGCAGAAGGGGCGACAAAAGTTTGTATTAGGGAGGCAACCTTCCCTCTTCCTGGCGAGACACCGCCTGGTTGCACCTCCATAAAGAACAGTTCACCAACGCAAGAAAATTGCCTTCCGTAATTAATGAAACAGTATTATTTCCTGGTTAACGTTCGTTTTTTTTCTTTTCTTTTCTTTTTTTTTGGTTGCCCGTTTGTCGGTTTTCCCGCTACTCTCTGCTCTCTCTCGTTTTGTGGCTGGCCAAATCTCAATGATGCATCGTTCTCACTCTCCTCCATATCAACGATACCCGTCGCCCCCCTCGGGTGGGCACCTTGCACCTGCATCTTCGTGCGTTTCTCTCTCTCTCTCTCTCTCTCTCCGTTGGTCGATAGCTAGTTGGCACTACTGCTGTTGTATTTCAACTGTCCATCTTTGGCTGGAACAATCATCTCTCAGATGGCACCGAGCTCTTTCATATCCTCCAGGAAGGAATTGTACGCCGCATCGGCGGCTGCCTTGGGTTCTTGCTCCTTGTTCCCTGAAATTATCCAAACAATAATCAATAACCGAGAAGGGACAAAGCTCGTTAGATTAGTGGACGGACCTGGTCCAGCAGTTGTGGTGCTTGTTTGTGTTGTTGCCTTCTTTGTCGACGTAGAAAGGAAGGAGACAGATGTCCGCGAGCCGGCTGCTGTTGGTCTTCGTACGCGCAACGCAGCTGGCACTAGAGCCGTGAGCGACGGCGCTGGTTGCGATGCTGCTGCTGGTTCCCTACTGTCAACTGAGGCCGTGCCTGCCGTCGCAGGCGCTGCCATGGCGGTCTGTTTCTCCTGCGCCCCAACCGCTTGGACGACAGGCACAGATGGCGCAGAAGATGGGGCAGGCACATGCTGCATCATGTACGGGGCAGGGTACGGCTGGTGCGGCTGGCGCTGTGCATGCATGAGATAGCTGGGCGGCGCCTGGCGAGGCAGCATATGTGGGGCAGGCACTGTTGGTGCCTGGACAACGTTGGGCTGCGGCACGAGCACCGCCAGCGGTGGAGGGAGAGGTACGTGAGGTGGCTGCTGTAGCCGCGGCTTCGGCGGAGGACCGGTTGGCTTTGGGGGTGGGACGTCAGTAACCGTCGACGGGGCCAAATGGCTTGCTGCATTCGCGGGCTTAGAAGTAGTTGGTTTGGGTGGAGGCGCCGCCGGCTTTGGTGGCTGTGTCTGCGGCGGCGGTGCTTGTTGCACTTGGGCTGGCGGCGGACCAGCCGGCTTGGGTGGCGGCGGCGCTGTTAAGGCGGTGACGCCGGGTGACGACGTAGTCATGCTGCCGCCGACGCCGGCGACTTCGACAGCAGTATCCACATTGTCGGGCTTGTGCCGTTTCGCAGGGCTTTCTTCGTGGTCTGGCAGAGATGGCACCGGGAGGCCGGGCGAACCAACGATTCCCGGAGGAAGGGTATGTGGGACGGTAACCTGCGGCATGGCTGGGAGCCCGGGTGCGCCAGCTGCTGGTGGTGGCGGGACTATCGGATAAGGTCCCGGAGGATTGGAGTCTACGGGAAGAAAGGTGTTAGCCGTGAGGATGGTTGAGATCAGCCGTGGATGAGGGAAAGGGAGGGTACAAGGGTGGGGATAGGGGTGCATGTAGACCCCTGAAGCCGCGGGATGCGGGGGGTAGGCAGCTACGTAGCCCGGAAATGGCTGTTGGTGACCGCCCGCGTAGCCTCCATGAGGTACCGGCGGCACCTGACCTGATACCGCGGGTCTTGGTGATGAGGAAGAAGAGGCGTCTGACTATACGTGGATAATTCAATACTCGTGCTCAAGTTAAGCAAAGGCTGGGAAGGCGCACGCCTTGCTTATCGGCAACTTGTGAGAGCACTTCCATAAGCTTCCTCTTCTTGGCCTTGAGTTGCTTATCTACTTTCCCTGACGCCTCTACAAGCGAATCACCATTAGATCACCAGAGATAAGTGATAGCAAGTTCACAAGATGAGCACTTGTGGGGCAATCAATCAAGAAGGGTTAGGACAGTACATTGTGCCCTAGTTACCTATATTCTCGATCTTCTTGATCTTCTCCTGTATTTTCTTGGCATCTGTCTTCATTAGAGTAGTCTCCCTTTGTTTCTCTCGCTTGGCTTTATTCTAATGATGGGGAAAGTTGTCATTACAAGTTAAGAATCAATTATATGACGGCTAATTGATTGTCGTTCTGGCAACCCTACCTTTTTTAACTCCTTCTTACGCTGCTGCTTGCGGTAGGCATCGGTGGGGTTCAGAGTGCGACCTCCCTTGCGCCCCATTTTGTGCTTGCTTCTGCTTAGTTTTGTTTTGTTTATTTTATTTTTCCAAAGGCAAGAAAAAGCGCCAGAAAACACTTTAAAAAAAATTTAATCCATTACAAAGCATCATGATGCGGATGTTTGCAGTTGCTGAACTTTCTTAAGATTGTGTGTACAAGAGAAGGATACAGAATGGAATCCAGTATTAGTGCGTCTTATCCGAGGAAGTTGTTTTCGTCTTGGGCGGTTCTGAAAGGCTCTTCATAGTTATTACGCCGGAGGCGCCAAGGAGAAGCATGACCGTAGTAAACTGGGCTGCAACGCGAGCGCGCATCAACTTCTGTCCGAGCGCGCTATTGCCTGTTTTGAGGGTCCACAGACCTGCCCCAAGGATGCCCGCGGTGGTGAAAGCGCCAATTGTGACGTAAGGATAACGCCACATTCGTTCCCATAAGTTCATATTCTCCTCTGGATTAGGGTAGAATGGCACGTAGTTGCCACGGTAGTCGAGCGAGCCACCTTGGTCGGGCAAGTCTTGGTGTTGATTGCTCATCGTCTTTGTTGGGCTCAGAGTACTCTCTGCTGAGTTTGGGCCTGATTTTTTTGTTAGTCTTTTATATTTACAGCCGGAGTTTGGGTATTCTACCTGGAAACGACGGACTTCGGGTGTTTGTCCTTTGCATTTTCCTTCTGGCGCAATTGTCAATAAGGAATTTTTCTTTGGTTTCCTCCTCTTCTCCGGGCACTGTACTCTGCTTCTCTGCGGCCTCTGACTGAAAATTCTCGGTTGGCCAACGCGATCATACACAAAAAGAAACCATAGAGAAATGAGGCATCCTTGGAGACTTCGATTCCTTGAGGAGCGTTTATCTTAGCGTGTGGGTATTTAATCCTTTGACTTTGTTTTACACAACAAAACGATGGCTTGTTTCAAGCCTTGTCTTGCACAAGGAGAGTTAGGTTATCTCTTCATCTTCGCCAAAGGACAACATTCGTTTGTTTGCCGCCTTAGCTGGCTTGGTCCCTTCTTCCAATCGTGCCTTCTGTGCCTTCTTCTTGTGTTCCTGCTTGTCGGCTCGCGTGTCGTCCTTAGCAGTTGCTTCGCTCTTTTCGTTCCTTTGGGATGCTTCTCCTTCTGACTTGGGCTTCTTTTTTGGGCGGAAGGTGTGACGGCCAGAGGCCTCATCACGACGCTCGGCCTCAGCCTCCTCTTCACGTCGTCGCCGTTTCTCTATCTCGGCCACGCGCTCAGCTGCTTGTTTGAAGGCGAATTCTACCTCTAACCTCTCTATTTCCTTCCTTGTCTCATCATCAAGTTGATCTGTGTCTTCCTGTACCTCCCGCCCTTCATCTGTGTGAAACCGTGTTACCCTTGGCAGTTGGATTACTGGTAAGTTGGTGGAGGAAACAAGGTAATAAATAAAGGTTTGAAATTCGATTTAAACTGTTGCGAGATTGTACCGTCTTCAGGGGTCTCTTCACTTGGCGGCGTTGCATAGAACTGTTGTAAGAATTTGGGAGTAGGGCGAACGTAGGACATGGTTTGCCCACGTCCAAGGCCGCCTCCCCCTCGTTTCCCACCAGCTCCCCCACCCAGTTTACCTCTGCTCAGCGAACCCAATCCTCTGCGTTCTAGATTGCTCATCAGCTGGGAGAAAACAAGAGAGAAAAGGAAGTTTCAACACCTCCGTGAGGTGATGCAACGTATTTTCCTGAGATGGTTTTCGAAGTGACAACATACATGGAAATAGGATAAGAGTAGTTGGTTTTTCGCCAAGTGAGAACAAAAGAAAGGGGCTTAAGGTACCTCTAACTTGGAGGAAATACATATTTATTGTTTTTCTCTCTCTATTTCATTAAATAAGATGCTTAATATAATAATAATTTCAAAGCTAATATAAACATTTAAATTTTTTAAATTGAACACATTTTCTATAGTGATTCTACAATGAGATTGTACCAATTCAGTTTCAGAGTGTTAGATGTGCATGCATGGCAATAGATGCATTTTCATTTTTGTTAGTTGCTATAGTTATACAAAGGATAACTATTTGCTCCAATGCATTGTTAATAAAGTCTTGCTAATTGACAATGGGCTCAATCAATCCTTTTTCATCCTCTATTAACCAAATCTCCTTAATAATTGCCTTTTCCTTGTTTTTTATCATCTTTGCCATTTACTATCATATTCTTAGCTTTTATTATAATTAAAATCAAAGGTCACTATTATGAGTGTGTAACCTTATAAGCCAATAAAAGTGGCTATATTTAATGTGTACTGAAATGTTTATTTTAATATATTATTTTATATTTATAATGCCATTTTCAAAAAAAGTGCCAGTGGTACTTTTTACAAAAATGAAAAAACATTGTACATAAATTTGTATCAAGTGATTTTTCACTGTTCATCTTAAATAAAATAAAAAAGACAGGACCAATGCGCATCGGTCCTATTAAATACAGTGAAAATCAGGATTTATCAAGGAATATGATGGAAAATAAAAAGAAAATCGAAATTTCCACAAATTAACACTGTTTTTTTGCGGACCGATTCGCATCGATACTTATGTTTTTTTAGTGTGATGTACCAAATTAGAGGATTTTCAGTTTTTTTTGTTCAAATATTATAATATTATCATTATTTTTTCTTGTTTATCTTGTACAAAAATCATTTTTCAAAAAGTGTCAGTGGCACTTTTTTTTGAAAATGGCATTATAAATATAAAATAATATATTAAAATAAACATTTCAGTACACATTAATTTAAAATTATATCAACTTTACATCAATGAAGTTTTCTTAGTGTAAGAGCGCACCAATTCTCTGCGCTTTACACCTTTAAGGACAAGCTCCTAGATTTCTGAAGGCAATTTTCAGGACAAGATTTAGAGTCCAGATTTAGAGAAATCCAACTCTGATAGCTGTTGTGCTAATAGCTAGGGCCAACAGACCCTTAACTGTTAGATATAAGTATAAAAGAGCACGTTTGCCCTCAAAGTAGGCAAGGATTTCCCATACTCAGGCATAATAGGATTCAACATCTTTGAAAAATACAATGGGACCTTAGATTGGAAGACCAGGTCTCTGACTCTAAGGAAAAAGGTAGAGCTGCCAAGCGACCATGATGGGAGCCCAGCAAACACCACACCTTACCTATTTGAGAAGATCAGTGATGAGGAGATCAAGAAAGTGTTGAAGGAGCCTGTGCAACAATCCAACCTCACCAACAAGCAGAAGGGACTCTTAGAAAAGGTTCTTCTGGAGAACCAAGATGTATTCCAAGTGCAACTAGCAAGAGCCAAGAGCAGCAAGACTGTAGTCCACAACATCAAAGTCACCAAATCTACACCAATTAAGGCAAGACCAAGGAGAGTGTCACCAGTGATGCAAGAAGTAATCTACAAGGAAGTAGAAATCATGCTCAGATCAGGTGATTAGGCCTTCCAGTAGTGATTAGGCATTCCCAATCTTGCTTGCACCAAAGAAGGAACCAGTGGTGATTCTGCATTGATTATAGGGAACTGAATAAGTGGACAAAGAGAGATGTCTATCCAATGTCTGACCTGAACAAGTGCCTCAATGGACTAGGGAAAGCCAAGTACAGATCCAAGATGGATTTCTGTAGTGGATTCTGGCAGATCCTAATGATACCATGTGCAACAAGAATGGCTGCATTTATCATGCAACAAGGACTCTACGAGCTAATTATGATGCCATTTGGACTTATGAACGCACCCCCTACATTCCAGAGGGTGATGGACAAGATAATCAGGTCAGCCAAGGGTGACTGGGCCTGGGTCCACATGGATGATTTACTCATTTATAGTGAGACATTAGAGGATCATCTGCAACACCTTTGCAAGATATTTAAGTGCATTTGCAAGAGGAATTTATTTGTCAAGATTAACAAATGTGCCTTTGTACCTGAGATGATGGAGTACCTAGGACATATCATCAGTAGCAAAGGAGTGAGTACCAACCCCAAGAAGATTCGAGTGGTGAAGGAAGTCAGGGTCCTGAGAGATAAAACAACTCTTCCTCAGACTCACAAGCTACAAGAGGCGATTTGTGAAGGACTTTGCAAAAATCTCCCAACTTCAGTGGATTGTGCCCTGTGAGTTGACATGGACAAGTAGATTCAAGCATGCCCAAAGTGTCAAGGGCACCATGATAAGGTCAAGCCAACTGCAGGACCTCTCTTCTTGATTCAAACAACTAAGCCTTGGGAGAAGGTAGGGGTCAATTTGATTGGAACCCTCCCCAAGACTGCAAGGGGGAACACATACACTGTGATGCTTAAAGATTTATTTTCGAAGTGGCCCAAGGTGTACCCAATTTTGGATGCCAAGGCCCAGACAGTGGCCGAAGCCTTATTGGATCCAATCAGAAGGTGGGGCCCTCTTACTGAGATCATCTCTGATCAAGGGCAAGAATTTATCACAAAGCTTCATCAAGAGCTGAATTGTCAGCTAAGGATCAAGCATGCCTACTCCACTCTTGGACATCCCCAGACCAATGGTCAAGTGCAGTGTTTCAACCAAACACTCAAGAACAGTCTGGCCCACTACGCAAATTTGAAACAGGATAACTGGGATGTATTTCTCCCTTTATTGCTATTCACTTACAGCCTCCAGAAAACTACAGGATGGAGCCCATATGAGGTCCTATTTGGAAGAACCACGCCTTCAATCAACCTTTCAAGGAATCTGGCAGATGACCACAACCTCAATGCTGATGTGAAGGCCTGGGTTTGTGAACTTCAAGAAACACAAGAGTGAGTCTCAGAGGAAGTCTGCAAGAACACTAATGTACATTGGTGTAAAAGTTCCCAATACCACAAGTTCAGGGCCTGCGAGTTTGAACCTGATGACAAGGTGTTAGTCAGGTTTCCTACAAAAGGAAGATCAAAGAAACTTGCCAAGAAGTGGCAAGGACCCTTCATTGTGGTAAGGCAAGTATTGCCTCAAGTGTTGGAACTTTGAGATTGAAAAGGGAGGACAAGTAAGTTTAATGTGAAAAGAGTAAAATCTTTCATTGAGACCCAATCTGAGGATCCCAAGGCTGATTCCTGACCCTGCAAGGAAGAGTCCCTCAAGCACAAAGCTGAGGAGGAGTTTGAGGTTGAGGAGATTGTGGGCCATTGCACCTGCAATGGGAAGAAACAGTACTGTGTGCAATAGGCAGGGTACACAGCAAAGGATAACAGCTGGGTCAATGAGGAAAACCTCCATGCAGACCAGCTACTTTGCGAGTACAAGTCAGGGATGGCAAAAGTGAGGCCAGGGCAGCCTCAAGCTAAGTCAAGGGGAATGTGAGAGCATTAGGCTCTTAGCAGGAATTCCCTGCGCCCTGCGCCCCCTGGGATGAGTCTTCAGATTTCTGGAGGAAATCTGCAGGGCCAATTTCAGAGTTAAGATTTGGAGGAAGATGACTCTAATGGTCATTAGTATAACGGCCAGGGACCAACGGTCCCCTAGCCATTAGTTGTAAGTATAAAAGGCCTACATTTGCTCATAATAAAGGACTTATTCTCATACAAACCCTAGCTTACAGGCTCACCCCTTACTTGGCGCTCTAACATCAAACTTCAAGCTGTGAGGGCAAAGATGAAAAAGAGTCATCAATTGAAACGCAATCTGATCTATGTGCTAGGCAATCAAGTAATGATTTGCGTACTTTCAAAAGGATGAGCAAGGAAGTTAGCCAAGAAATGGAGAGGACCCTACACTGTGATTGATCAGCTAACAGAACAGACCATCTTACTTGATGATAGCAAGGGAGGAAAATTCAAGCTAAATATCAAGAGGACCAAACACTACATTTCCAAGACAGGAGGACGACCTAAGCTGATCAATCATCAAGGAGGATTTCAAGCGATTGACGTCTCTTGTCCGCAGTCACACACAATTCGTTGCATGCGACCTCAAGAATATCTTACGGTACATTTCTCCCCCCCTCCACCCAAAGGCCCTCCTCAGATCTGCAGATCTGAGGAGGAATGAATGACGATTTTGGCTGAGACTCGTCTATAATTGCCTTTGTCAGCGACCTCTACGTGATCATCGATGAGTACGACGCGAGTATCAACAAGGCCCTGCGCAACCTCGACCTGGTTTCGGCGCTTCGGCTGGTGGGCGGAGAGGATTGGCAGCTCAAGCGGATGGAGAACATGTACGCCGAGTTCTTCAGCAGGATCAAGACGGCATGCGACAACAACGTGGCGCGGTGCTTCGTGACAGGCGTGACCCCGCTGGCGCTCACGAGCGGGTTCAACATCGCCAGGCACATCACCCACAGCCTGCAATTTTGCGTCGCTCTATGGCTTCACCAAGGCCGACGTATGGAGCAAACTCGCAAGGCTGCAGCCCCAACTGGGCCAGCCGGAGGTGGTCGAGAGGATCATGGAGTCGTGGAGACGCGACCACAACGGGTACTACTTCGACCCACTGCAGAAGGTGGCGCTCTACAACCCGACGTGCGTGCTCCACGGACTCCGTCAGCTGGAACGAGCCCTCGGGCTCGATCCACCGCCATCAACACTCCGGCCCAAGCAGGTGGCCGAGTATCTGCTCAACCGGATTCGAAGCGACCCCAACTCGATGCCTGCCGAACCGACCCTGGAGGCCATCAAGTCCAGCCCCAATGCCTCGGCGGTGATAGCAGAGGCGCTGTCCTCCGATGGTGCCGAGCTGGAGTGTGCGTCAGACGGGGTTTCCAACCAGTTCCGCCTGTCACATATGCACGAGCTCATGACGGACCGCGCGCCATTGCTCTCGTTCATGTTCTACAACGGGGCTTTGACCTACGCGCCCTCTCCGCCCGGTTCCATAAAGCTCAAGTACTCCCTGCGCATCCCGAACAATGTGGCTCGCAAGGAGTTTGCGGTGGGGCTGCGCAGGATGCTGGGCCTCAATGAGATCGGACTCGATCAGCTGCGCGGGGCAATCGCGGCAATGGTGGACGAGAGGCAGATAGAGCCATTCTGTCGATCCGTGTCGCGATTCCTGCTGAGTGGGCTCGGCGGCGAGGACCCCTTCGCACAAGGTATAAAGTATATCATATATATATATGGATGGTTGCGATGCCCCCCCCCCATTCGACGAGTTGTTGTTTGCTGCAGTCGACTAATTCGTATGCTCGTGCGCGCGAGCGGGAAACTGTCAGCCATCTATGCTGCCATGTCGCTTGCTCGGCGTCCTGGCGATGGCGTGAGGAAGGAGTATAAAGTCGACTGGGAGGCCAGGAATTCAAACAAGCCAGGCCACGCACTGGACGTCGTTTACATTCGGCAACAACAACAGACCGGCGTCCCGCAGCAGCACTACTGCTTCACGCTCAAGAACGTGAAGGTGGATGCACTGGTGCTTGGCCAACATGTACAGAACTGGGAGAAGCGGGCCGAGATTTCCCGTGAGATCCATGACCTCAGCGATGATGCTGTCCTCGATTTGGCCCTTGCGAGGCGACACCACACG
This sequence comes from Acanthamoeba culbertsoni, assembly GCA_000826265.1. Lineage (NCBI taxonomy): Eukaryota > Discosea > Longamoebia > Acanthamoebidae > Acanthamoeba > Acanthamoeba culbertsoni. Next base: position 19,201 of record CDFF01071617.1, read on the forward strand.
AGCTCGAGTACCACCGCTGGCACAGTGCGGACCGTGTTGGATGAGGCGGTCGAAGAGGCTCAAAGCAAGTACCTGCCTGCCTTGACGGGCGAGATGGGCGAGGCCAACGTCCATTGCTGGGCTCTCGTGCGGGTGGGCCTGTCGAGGATCATTTGGAAGAAGGTATCATGAAAAACTACATAAATAAACATTTCAGTAGTCCACACTGAGCCTCACACGAAGTTGTTCTCACATAAAACACTATTTTCGGTTCTTAAAAAAAAAGTGCTACGGGCAGAGTTTTTTTTTGTGTTTTTTTGTTTCTTTCTTGCCACCATCATGGCTTTCCTTACCCACAAAAGACCTAAACATTAGCAGCAGTCTTGATTCAGATACACAGGACCGAATCCCATTTTTCAAAAGCAAAATGATCTTTTACTGAAAGATAATTGCTAATTTAGTCTCAAGAGGTTTTATTCTTATCATTAGCATCCTTTATGTGCTAAGTCCTAATGAGATTTTCTTGCTTACATCTTTCTTCAAAAGGCTTCTAAAGAGCACAGCATTAGCAAGTCGTTTAGCATACTCAAAGTCAACAAGAAAAAAAAGGCAATGAGATGTCTTAAAACATACAATTGTTTGCACTTGTTGCTCATCCATTAAATAAGTGATATAACATTTCATTGCTTCTATGATGAACCATGAAGTAGATGGAAGATACATGATGATAAAACTATTTAAACTAGGCAAAAATAAACTGAAGATATGATGAAGATGATCTTTGCACACTTTAACTGTCACATTATTTTGGGCAAAGCACCATGCAAATAGATAATATGAAATAGCTTATGTGTTCTTTCCTTATGACTGTGACATGCATTTTTGAGTTACAGTAGCTGGATGTTTTTATTAGCTAATATTCCAAGCTGTGATATTGGAAATGTTTTATATTTTAATCTATTGCCAATGTGTTAATGGTATATTTTTTTACGAATTATATTTACCATGAACACATTAGCAATATATTTAGTTTCACTGCAAACACCTTCATGCTATATTAGAATAAGATCAAACTGGCAAGTATAGACAACTGGCAGAACTTAGAAAAAGCAGTGCATGTATTAGAGTGAAAGCATTTCCTAATGTGTGATCAGAAAACCTTCAGTTACTTCATCACCTATTTTACTTTCTCATATTATAATATTAACAAAACTGTTATATTTGCTTTTTTTCAGCATCTATATCCTTGGTTTTCCTATATTACTACCTTTCACTATCCTGGATTCAATCTATCAATGTGGCTTCAGTTTTCACTTCTCAATCATCTTATACCTTTGCAACTTCAATAGTCTGTTTTCCAAGCTTTGCTATCTTATTTTGTTGATATTACTTTTGTTTTACTAATTGGTCTTTCAATAAAATCAAACTTTAGTTTCAACAAGCAAACAACTAAAACCAGAAATTTAACTATATGGCCTGGTCATTGGCAGTATGATAGCTGTATATCTAGAAAAGCCAACTTTTAAAAATCCTTTTTGGTTGGCCAAGGTTTTTCCATCTATCTAGCTAGTTTATGTGCTTTGATTTCATCATAAAAAAAGCTTATCAATGGAAGATCCTTGCCAATTGCCAGAATGTACAATATGATAGTAGACACATCCATTAATATTATTATAATAACAAATCATAAATTGCCTAACTTGACATTCAATTATTTTGCAATCTTGTATCTTGTACAAAAATGTATCAAAACATCAACCTTGATAAAAATCTACAATCAATTGGTATTTTCAAAACATTGGTGTGATAATAATATTTTAAAATAGTATATAAAATAAGTCAATTTTAATGTATTATAAATGTTATCTCAGTTTTAAAACTTTCAAAAATGGTGTTTATAGACATTATTGAATGTGGTTGAGAAACTGGGAAATGCTAAAATTGGCAGGAAACTTTAAAATAGCAGGAAAATCACATTTCCTATTGCTAGCAACAGAAATTGTTTTTGTGGCTTTTTTTTTCTCTCTAACTCTCCCAGCACATGGGCCCATCAGTCAAGGTCAAGAAGGAGGAGGAGGAGGAGGAGGAGGAGGAGCATACTGTAAGAGCACACTATAATCCTCACTCTTGCTTCTGAAAACTCCATCCAAGAATTTGTTCTCAATAATTAAAGCAGTAGAACCACCCTCGTGGCACACGCTAAGTTGACTTGTGGTGGCAAGCAGATGTAGGAATCAATGTGTTGAAGATCAAGAAGAAAGGCCATCACGATGGTCTTCACATGAATATTTTGGTTGAGTGGCTAACCAGGAGCGAGAAAACGGCCCTTAAGGGAAATCATGTGTAAAACCTGGCACATTGCTTGCCAGAGATATATTGTACAATAGATGTTAGCCTTCCATGCCAAAAAGCCGCTTGCGTGTCTTCTCAAAGGCACGTTCACGAAAGGTGTTAGGGTAGCGGGAGAAGATATCATCTACTGTTGTGCAGTGAACTTCCTTCAAGGAACCTCTAAGGTCGAAGTCGGTGTAGCGCGTGACTTGCACAAAGAGCTTGGGCATTCCACGCAGTAGAGAACGGATGGCCTCGTCCGTGAAACATGAGCATGATATGAGGTACAGATCTTCCAACAGAGGGCACCCAACAGCGATGGCGTGAAGCGAGGCTTCGGTCAAGTTGTTGAGGTTGTTAAGGTCGAGCCTGCGCAGATTCGGACATGCTTCAGTAATCCGCTTGATCGCAGCGTCGTTCAGCTGAATGCACTCGCTGAGATTGAGTACTTGCAGTGACGGAAAATAACCATTCTCGGGAAAGCATGCCCCTTCAGGGATTGTCAGCGATGGATAGAGCAGCAGCAGGAGGGAGACAGCGTCCTACCTGTGAGGATCATGCAGTTGCAGAGGGAAAGCTCCACGAGCTGGGTGCAAGCACAGAGTAGCTTTTTGATTGCATTATCGGAGACCGAGAGCTGGTTGAACTTGTTCCAGAAATCAAGAGTAAGGGATTTGAGGCCCGTGCAATATTGTGCAATGGCCAGCAACGACGAGTCCGTGACGCCGTCTCCGTATCGGAAGCGCAGAGTCTGCAGCTTGGTGCACTGCTGCACCACATTCTGCAGCCCGTAGTCCGTCATTCCAATACCGTCCAGCAGCAGACTGCTCAGTCCTTTGCAGGTTTTCGACACCTGCCACGAGGAGCGAGGGGAGGAAGGACCAATCAGAGGCCGCCTCAGTTTTAATTGTTGGTAGGGCCAAATAATTAGTGGTCGAGAGACAAACGGTGACCCGCACCTCCAAAAGAATAGCGTCCATTTCAAAGTGGTAGTTGGATAGGTCCAGTGTGGTGAGGTTTGCGCAGCACTGAATCAGCTGGATGAAATCGCTGCTGGTGATTTTGAACGACGTAGACAGTGGGGAAAAATGAAGCGACTGCATATCGGAACAGACCTGCGCCGGGTTGAGTTTTTTTTGGGGGGGGGGAAGGGGTACAGCTCGGTGGTAGGAAGAGGAAGAGGAAGAGGAAGAGGAAGAGGAAGAGGAAGAGGAAGAGAAGGAGGGCAAGCTACCTTGGTGAGTGTTTTAAACCCCTTCTTGGATAGCTCGCAGTAGGACAGATTGAGAGATTGCAGACGCAGCGGGCGCTTTTTGGAGGCGCTCTTGCCAGCGATGAAGGTGCGAAAAGCGGTGCCCTTGATCTTCTTGCAGCCAAAAAGCGACAACTCCCGCAAAAGCGGGCAGTTGCGTAATACCACGTCGATCGACTTGTCGGTTATTTTCTCCGAGCACTTAAGTTTCAACACCTGCATTCATGGGAAACCGCAGGAGGAAGTGTGAGCCACGAGCCGGCGCTGTTGATGTGAAGAGGGACGGCGTGATGCAGCCGTCATGCTGTGCTGTGAGGTGGCTGCGTGGAGGAAGCGTGACAGTGGATAGGGATGGGATGGGATGGGATGGGATGGGATGGGATGGGATGGGATGGGATGGGATGGGATGGGAACTTCCGGAGAGGAAACCGGGGAATGTCGTGCCTGCAGATTGGGACAGTGCTCCGCGACCAGCTTGATGGCGCGCGAGGACAGCTTAGAGGAACAGTAGATGGACAGCTCTTCGAGGTTGCGGTTGTGGGTGACTACCGCCTGTGCACCGCACGTGAGGTAGGTGGGTTGGTAAGTAATGTATGGTATGTAAGGTATGTATGGCATTGGTTTGATTCCATTTGGTTCATGACTTGGTGCAACTCGGTTGGTGGGAGGGGAGGGGGGGGCTGAGGGGCGCCCTTGTAACCTTGACGATGCCGTCGGTGGTGGCGCCGAGGGTGAGGCGACGCAGCTTGGTGCAGGTGGTGGCCAGCTGGTGGTAGTCGGTCTCGTTGAACTCGCAGGAGATGAGATCGAGCTCCTCGAGCTGCTCGTCGAGGAGGCGTTCTATAACGGCGCGGGGCAGGCGCCCGTTGTTGATGCGGATGAGGAAGTCGAGCATCTTCTTCTTGACGGGGGCGGGGAGCTTGCTGCTGACCTCGCGGGTGTTGTAATGCTCTATGTGGGAGGCCACGCGGATGAAGCAGAGGTCGACGAGGGAGGGCAGGGGGCGAGGTCGCTTGGTCTTGCGCATGGGGGTGGTCTCCCAGTCGAAGGGCGTGTTCTCGTCGCCGTTCAGGCGATGGAAGAGGGAGGCCAGGAGGGAGTGAAGGTACTTGTAGTCGGGTCTGTCCCCGTAACGCAGGCTCTGCAGGTGCTCCATGAACCGGAGGAACTCCTCCGGCGAGTCTGCGACGAGCTCCGGGTTGTTGAGGCGCTTCTTCATGTCGCCGACTTGGTCCTTGTCCTTGATCCGCCGCCACGGCAGCGACCCATTGGAGAATTCGAGCAGGACGTAGAACAACGACCAGAGGTCATCGCGCCGCCCCAGATCCTTCGACTCGTGCGAGTTGATCGCGGCATAGCGCGCCGTTCCGCGAAAGCCTGTCGATTCGCGCGGCGGTCGCACCTCGCCGTTGGACAAGACGTACTTGCGCGCCAGCCCAAAGTCGATCAGATACACCGTGTTCCGCTTCTCCTGCGTCAACCCTATCGCATAGTTGGACTGTCCAAGGCAAAGCGCGGGTGGGTTTCATCAGCGCCCAACAGACACGGTCAAACACTCAGTCCGGAGCCCCCCCCCCTACGGGATGAGGATACGCACAGGCTTGATGTCTCGGTGTAAGTAGCCCAATTCGTGCACGGCTTCGATGGCGCGGAGCATCTGCATTCCGAGCTTGCACGTAGTGAGCATGGAAAACTTGCCCCCCGGCTGCTTGCGGCGGAGCTCCGATATGTTCTCACCCAAGAGCTCCATCACCATGTAGTTGTAGTCATTATGCCGCCCACAAGTGATGAACTGCACCACCCACGGGCACGCTGGAGGAGGAGGAGGAGGAGTGAAGGAGTGAAGGAGTGAAGGAATATTGTTCGGAAAAAATATCACGTGACCAGACTAAGTAAACTCGGACAACCGACAAAAAAATTTGACTAGCATAGCAGCAGTTCACGTACTCTGCAATTTTTTGAGGACTGCGACCTCCAACTTAAGCACCTGTTTCTTGCTGTCAACCCTCTCGACTTTTATCGCCACCAATTTGTTCGTGTTGATGTCACGACCAGAATAAATTTCACCTGGCAACTTGTGTTAACATCCAGTGCCGTATGCATGGTGGGGACCAAGGGGAGGGAACCGAAAGCTCCCTGGCCGATTTTTCGCAATATCTTCCAGCGACCCTTAATTATGTGGGAACCATTTAGCATTGCTGACATAGTACCGTTGGAAGCTAAAAGGGAAAGGAGTAGATTAATCTTTGGATCAAGGCGCGTCCTAACAGCAGAAAGACGTGCGCACAAATACCCAGGGCGACGGTAGGTCGTTAGACCAGAGGAGAAAGAGGGGCTTGAAAACCCTGGTTTTCTTAGGGTGGTTCGTCACTGGGGAATTTTGCCGACAGAGGCCATTCTCCAAAGTTATTGGTGACGTGGCATCCTTTTTTTTTTTAATGCGTGATTTAGGGATTGCTCCAACAGGTACGCCAGGCTGCAGCACAGCTACTAAACTTGGCCCTGGCCCCTCTACCTGGCACTGCTATGCCGCAAATTTACGAAGATTCAAGATGACGTGGTGGGTGCCATAGCTAGCTTCTATGAGGCAGCCACGCGCACCTGCCAACGCCCACGGGCAACCCTCTCAAGTCTCTCAGCTGCTATTGCTACACTGTTCAAGACATCTGATATTAACCCTTCGCACAACCCACTCTTGAAGCAGGTGAAACGCGCCATCATCCAATCTCACACCACCCAGCCAATAGACCATGGTGCCACGTTTGACATCACAGTCCTGCACAACCTTTGTGAAGTGGGGAGAAGATATATCTCTCCAACGGCTATGGGCTAAGACGGTGTAGTTGGTTGGCCCATCGACAGCCTTGCCACAGGGGTGCTATATTTGTTGCTGTAGCTTGCTGTCGTTCCACCAGGTCCAGAATTCTGGGAATAAGGGCTATTGGAGGTGCGCACCAGTTGTTCTCGTTGGACCAATCCTGGAGAAACGCGTCCAGTGCTTCTGCGTTCTGGTCGGAGAATCTTGAGTTGAAGTGTGGGAGTTGAGCATTTACTGATGCCATCCAGTCAATTGAGTGTGGGCCCCACCTGGCGTTGATGAGCTGGAACACTGGCGTAGCCAGTTTCCATTTGTGGGCTAGGAATAAGCGGCTGAGCTTTTCCGCCACAGTGTTTTCCAGACCTGGGAAACATGACGCTTGCAGTTGGACATTCAGCTCCATACACAGATTGTGGATCTGCCATTGGATCTTGTTCATGATGAAACTTCAGCCGCCCATGTTGTTGAGGTGGGCTACTGTTGCAACATTGTCACAACACACGTGGACTGCTTTTCCTTGCAGGAGGGGGCGAAATGCTTGCAAGGCGTTCAGGACTGCAGTTAGCTTGAGCATATTGATGTGTCTCTCTTCTCCCTGAGGCCACCAGCCTGCAGATGTGTGGGTCGGTGAGTTTGAACTTGGAAGGGACAGCACTGCTCCCCATCCAGTGTGGTGAGGCGTTGGTGTCAATCAGAACATCAGGTGAGCACTAGCATGCCAGCCATCCATTCCATGTTGATAGGCCATAGCACTGCTCTGTGAGGTTGGAGACAGTGGCTAAGGATAAAGGAATGGAACTGTTCCATGAGTGGCAACAACTGAGGTTGCAGTAAGCATTATGAAGAAGAAGCTTTGCTGGGAGGACTGCTTTCATCAGTGCAACTCCTTGACCCATTACTGCAGCTAACTTCTGGACTGGCACATGGTGTTGCTTTTCATGAAATAGAGTAGGTGATTGATGTTGTGCAAAGTGTGTGGGCTTTGTAAAGGGGAACTTAGAAGGATGGATTATTGGTGGTATTAACAAGAATGATAGTTAAGTTGTGAAAAATTCGTTTTTCTTTTTATTTTCCATCAAATTTCCTATAATCCTGGATAAATCCGATTTTCAGTATTAGAAAGGACCGATGTGCCTTGGTCCTGTCTTTTTTATTTTTTTTAGATGAACAGTGAAAAATCACTTGATACAAATTTATATACAATGTTTTTTCATTTTTGTAAAAAGTGCCATTGGCACTTTTGGAAAATGGTATTGTTGAAGCTGATTCATGGGAAACTGGGAATAGTAATAAGATCACTGGTTGTGTGTTACTGTTTGCCAAGGATGGCAGGAGGGCCACTTAGCAATAGGACTGTTTTTTTGGAAGTGGCATGGTGCTGTCCAGGGTGTTATACTCTCTGTTTGAACTCAAAGGGCATGATACTTAATAAAACTCTCATTTATTGTGCCTAGTTTGGAGCAAAAAAACATTGAGGGAAAAAATAAATTTCTGAAGGCAAAGAAACTTTGTTTTTGTGAAACTTTGGTTTCTTAGCTTGCAGCTGTAAAACCTATGTTCCACCTTGGTCACTATAAGAATAAGGTGGAGAGAAATGCAGTTTTTGCCTTTATTAAGATTATAACTCACCATCTCAACTTGCTAGTGATCCAAACAATTCTTTTATAATATAATCAGCCAGAGTTTCCTGGATAGTCCTAATTTGGGCCACTGGGGACCTAGTATCATTGCCATGTCTGCCTTGGGTGCCTTACCAGCTCAGGTAGATGAATGCTTTGCACTAATTAATGAGCAGCTTGCTTCCATTTCTACTGCCCTTCAGGCCATTTCAGCCTTCCCTTCAAGGGATGGCGCAAGGCAAAATCCTACCTTTAGTTTCAGTCAAGGGAAGGATACAGATGCCAGTTTACTTCCACTCAGTCATGTATCTGAGAAGGAATTACAGTTGTTCTATGGCTAAAACTTGAACTATGACATGCTCAATGGAGATTATTGAGCAATCAAGAACACAACCAAGGCAGCCAAAGTTTGTATGCTCAAGATTATGTATACAGTCCATAAAAGGCAGTAGGATGCTTTCATGGCCAAGCAGCTAGACATACCATCTGCCCAGCTTTATGCTAAGCAAGCTGCAAAAAGGCACCTCACAAGTGGGTGCCAAGACAAACTAAGAAGCTTTTGCTGAGAACAAGGCAGTGGAGTTCAACCTCCTTCTTCCACAATCCAGTGACTGTGACCCAGTCACAGGCTTACTTTCATGCCATTTAGCAAAATGGCAATGTATCAGGTCCAACTTTACAGTGATCTTATAAATAAAGGAAGGAATATGAATTGTTCACCTCCCTTCCACATTTTAAATGACAATGATTCTTTTCTCCAAAGAAAAACATATTTCTTTGAAGTGAGATACAATTGCTTCAAGCCAAATGAGCCATCACCACCTCATGTCACTTAAAAGTAATCTCATGCCTTAGCACAGCATCTAATACAAACAAATGCCTACAGATGATACTGGATTTACAGTTCACTAACTAATTCACCATGGCCTCCAAGTTTCAATACAAGGACCCATGCACAGTTTTCACAATGCTGCAACCAGGAGACCTCATGGTGTTGCTGGACCTAGTTGATAGGTTCCACTATATGAGCATGCATCCCAACAGCCAATCCACCCTGGCCTTCAAATGGAACAGCCAAATCTACAAATATAATGTGCTTTCTTTCAGCCTCAGCTTGTCTCCTTATGTCTTTACCAAGATCATTCACCTATCCAGTACCTGTAAGAGAAAAAGATCAGGATTGCATCCTATATGGACAATCTCTTGATCATGGCCAACTCAAGGACCATCAAAATGTGAGCATGTACTCTCATGTCTAGTCCCAATAAAGGTGTGTTTCATGGTGGTAAACTGGAATGTTTATTTTGTATAAACCTTTCATATTTATCCCCATTGGTATGGAGTTACATCAACTTCACACCAATGGGGTTTTCCTGGAAATTCCTCCTCTTTCACATATTCCTCTATGAAAGGGAATTTCCCCCAATCAGTGACTACTCTGATCTCCTCCAACCTCAACCCTTTAGGCATGCAGCATTTAATGTTCGCTTAGCTCCCACTCTCTAACATACCTTCCAACTAAGTCAAGACCATCCTGGTCTTGTCCTCCAGCCCTTGGCTGGCAAGATACACGTCTCAGAGTTGATTGGCTGAGAGGTCACCTTCCAATACCCAAGTGTCATCATGCACTGTGTAGCCCTTCCACTATACTCAGTACTCATGGCCCTTCTTGGTGTTGCAATGGCCAACTATGTCTTTGACCTTGTATTCCTGGTCCTCCGGATCTTCATATGGATTTGGCACTTTCGACTTTGGCGCCTCCTTCTCAGTTTCCTTCTTGGGTTGAACTTCCATATATGGCTTTGTTTGCTTGATATTTAATTTGAAATTTCCACCTTGCCTGTCATCTAGTAGCACTGCTTGGGGAGTGGGGTGGCCTATTACTTGATACAGCCCTTTCCATTGTTTGGCCAATTTCCTAGCTTGACCTTTTGTAGGTACTTGAACTAAGACTCAGTTGCCTGACCTATAGTTGTTTGCATAGGGCCAATGCCTTTTCACCATGTTGGTTTGTGCTCAGCCTAAGGCTTCATTGACTTTGTCATGGATGATGCTTTGTGCTTCCTCCAGGCCTTGTATCTATTTGTTTGGCGTGGCCTGGTCCTTGCCATTAGTGTGCTTAGTTTCCACAATTGCTAGTGTGTTATGTCCAAATAAAATCTTGTAAGGACTTTTCCCAGTTGACTTCTGGGGGCTTGACCTATAAGTGTATAGGAGGAGTGGCAGGTATACATCCCAATTGTCCTGCTTTGTGTTGGTATACTAGGCTATCATGCCTTTCAGAGTGCAGTTGAATTGCTTGACCTGTCCATTTGTCTGTGGATGTCCTGGTGTTAAGTAAGCATGCTTGATCCCTGTTTGCCTTGCTAATTCTTGGTGAAGCTTGGCAGTGAATTCTTTCCCTTGGTTGCTGATCATCTCTTGTGATGGTCCCCATCTGCTGATCAGGTTGAGTATAGCTTCAGCCACCATCCTTGCTGTTGCGTTAAGTATGGTGTAGACCTTGGGCCACTTGGAGTAGAGATCCTGCATCACTATGGCATATGTGTTCCCACAGTGAGACTTAGGTAGGGGTCCTATTAGGTTGATCCCCACTGTTTCCCATGGTGCTCTGGCTTCAATTGATTGTAATGGTCCTGCAGTTGGAGAATTCATAGTTCAGTGCTCCTGACACCTTGGGCACACTTGGACCTAGTTGTCAATGTTCTTCCACATTGAAGGCCACCAGTACATCATGACCATTTTTCTGTACATTTTATCTTGTCTGAGATGTCCTCCTAAGGGTGAGTCATGATAAGCCCCCATCAGATTTTTCCTCTTTGATCTTGATACAATCCATTGCAACTGGGCTTGGTGTTTGGTAGTCTTTCCCTTTTTTGGTTGCGCCCAGTAGGTTTTCCATACCTGGTCGTTGTCCAGAATGGTCTGCGCAAGTAGGGCAAGTTGTCTTGCATTCTTCACCATCGCCCTTGATGGCCTTGATGATCCAGGTGAACTTGTCATCAAACTCTTTTTTTCAATTTGATCCTAGATCCACATTGATGGCAGACACTTGCCCCTTATCTGTACTTGCTAGCGGGTCATTAGTCTGGTTTGCAGCAATCAGTTCACAGGACAGCGCATCCCCATTCATGTGGACGTGTCCTGCACAATGCATGATTTTTAGCAGAAAAAAATCTTGCACTCACATAATCCACCTGGCGATCTTGCCAATAGGGTTGCATTGGTTAAACAGCCATTGGAGAGCATGATGATCTGAAATCACTTCAATCTCACTACCTAAAAGTAGGTGACACCATTTATCAAGAAAATGGATGATCATAAACACTTCTCTCTCAGTTGCTAACCAGTTTGATTCAGTCTTATTAAGCAATTTGCTCCCATAAACCACAACATGCCAAAGTGTCTTAATTAAACACAATGTTATTAATGTTTTGCAAATTTTTTCTATTAACAAGAAGCCAATGAGCATTCATCATAAATTACTCTTACAATCTTGTTTTTTTCCTACCAGTGTACATATATTTTTTCTCTGATCTAAAAGTGCATGGCTACCTATTTATAAAGAATTGAGCATTGCTATTATTGACTTATAGAAAGAAGAAGAAACAGAAGCAAAGGAGCCAAAATCAGAGTTGGCATGCACAAGCATAAAGGTGAAGTGTGAGTGTGTACTCTTGTGTCTAGCCCCAATAAAGGTGTGTTTTATGGTGGTAAACTGGAATGTTTATTTTGTATAAACCTTTCATATTTATCCCCATTGGTGTGGAGTTACATCAACTCTACACCAATGGGATTTTCCTGGAAATTCCTTCTCTTCCACATATACCCCTGTGGAAGGGAATTTCCCCCAATCAGGGACTACCCTGATCCCCTCCGACCTTGGCTCCTTAGGCACGCGGCATCCAATGTTTGCTGCCTGGCTACCCTTTTCAGAGTTCCTGAATTTCCCCAAAGGGGCGTGCGCCCCCCTAATAAGGAGGCCCCAGCCTAGCCCTTGCTCGCTAACAAAAGGTAATTATAGGAGACATAAAGCAATTTCCAAATTTTTTTGAAAAGAGAAAAAAACAAAGCTTGCACATGCCTTCCTTCTTCTATCTCTTCAATATGCTCTCAAACCAGGCTTGTTCTTGTCCTCTCTACTTCTTTCTCTTCTTTTTATGGCAAACCATTTCCTTCTCAACAATTTCCCTCTTTCTCACTTGCCACTGCATGAAAAAAGCAAGAAAACAAAGAAAGCTGAGATTCTTGCCATTCCAGCCAAACTGGTTTGAACTGGAAAAACCCAACCAGTAAACTCTCAAATTAACAGCCACTATGTTGCAGACTGTGAAACACCAGTTCAGCACAAGTGAAGTGGTAAATTTAGACCTGCCCTGTTTTACAACTAAGTGTGTACATCTAACCAACGAAGTTTGTTTTGGAACACATTTTAGGCCTGTCTAAGTCCCTTTTAGGTGTTATCAAGGACCCAAAGGCGTTTGGTGTGATAGACCAGTTGGTGCACCATCTGTGTATCAAAGGCTGGTGCTTTGTATGGCTGCTGCCATACATGAGGCTTCTACTTACACAAGTGGAATGGCTGCATACCTTTTTTGCTGAAGCACACAAGCGCCTTCTTTGCTCCTCTAGCCTATGGGTATTCAGCCCTGGCCAACCACAAAGAAGGGTTTTGAGTTCTTACTGGGAACTGCCTAATGAATAGCCTGCCTTGGGCTTTCAATACCTGGCTTTCAGGCTTTGCCAAACGCCTTGATGACTGCATCACCAAGCTTTTGTTGTCATGCAGTGATAAGATATTTGGCATGAGACCCAGCCAACTTGCCAGAGCATGCCTGTTGGGTTTTCATGAAAATCATTTCAGAATGCTGGACTTTGCCCACTACTTCAACCACAAGACAAACTCTCCAATTTGTTACATGCTTTTTTCCCTCATGTGTTAGTTTGATATGAGACTTTAGCTAGTTGGAGAAGGTGCAAACATGGACAAAGTGAACTGTGTGCCTCATTTAGACCCTGGTCTTTTATCGCTGTCCTTCTTCAGCAATTGAGAGGGACTTCAAATGAAGGAACCCATCTTTGACTTTGAAAGCCTACAGGTGGGTGAGTGATAGGTTGACAGTCCTATCAATACAGTTTCTGGCCAGGAGGATATTGGAATGCTGTGGCTGGGTGATGCTACAGTCAAAGCCACTGATGGCTGGCTAAAACCAGGTATTCATTGTGTTAGGTACCCCAATGAGGGTGACCACCAGGAGAAAAGAACGATGGAAGAAATAAAGCTGAGTATGAGGTGGAAGACATCATTGATCATTGCAATCTCAAGTCCAGCTGAGAATTTAGAGTTTAGTGGAAAGGCTACACCATGAAAGATGACAGCTGGGTGCTGGAAGATGATCTCCACATAGATGAACTCAAAGCCTATTACCTTGACAGCCAAGGGCTGTGATGAAAACCAGGACCGTTTTGTCTTAGTTGGGGGGTATGTTGGAGAGATCAGGAAATTGTTAGGAAAGTCCTGCCAGGAATTTCCCCAGCATAGAAATAACGGAAAATAATGAATATATGACTGTTTAACGATTAATCATAATGGCTAAAGCTAGGGTATAAATACAGAACCTTTTCCAAGAGTCCCTTCTGCTTGTTGGTGAGGTTGGATTGTTGTGTGTGCTCCTTCAATGCTTTCTTGATTTCCTCATTGCTGATCTTCTCAAGTAGGTAGGGTGTGGTGTTTGCTGGGCTCTTGTAAAGGTTGCTTGGCAGCTTTACCTTTTTCCTTAGAGTCAGAGACCTGGTCTTCCAATCTAAGGTCCCATTGTACTTCTCAAGGATGTTGAAATCCTTGCCCACTATGTTGAAATTGTGATTGTACTGATCACCAAGTCTTAACATTATCTTAGCCTGGCCCAAGACAGGGATCTTTCCACCTGCCACTATTGTCCATTGGCTTTCTCCTTGCCAGACTTTGCATTCATTGGAAATAAATTCTTTTCAGACAAAACTGTCTATTGCATCAGAGTCCACAAAGAATTTGACTTCTTTCCTGTCAATCTCACCCATTAGCTTGGGTAGTCAACCTACCTTGGCTAGGGAACAGGTTCTCTCTTTCTCTCATACAATGCTGTTGTATTTCTTTGGCTTCAAAGATTTCTCTCTCAAGTCCACATCATCTTTGGGCTTTGGGGGCTTTGGGCAATCAGCCTGTCAGTGGCCCAGTTGTCCACAATTCCAATATTTGGAAGGATTTGGCATCTTCCTTGATTTGTCTGCTTCACTGCTGGACTTGTCTCAGTTGCCTGATTTCCACTCTCCACACTTGAAATTGTCCCTTGATCATGATTTTGACTTCATCAATCCACAATCAGATTTCCCCTTGCGCACCTTACAATTGGGATATGAGTCTTCCTGTTGATATTCTTTCTCAACAGCCTTGATTGTTGCCTCTTGTAGGGTCAGATAAAGTTTTCTTCACAACTTATCTTGTAGTTGCAGGATCAATCCATCAATGAACATTGTCACCAGGAATTCCTCATTGGCGTTGGTTATCACTTGCCATACTGTAGCTTCCACTCACATCAAGAATTCCTGCATGTGTTTTTCATTTCTGGCAAAGGGCTCAAACCTTGGCAAACACCTTGTAACAGTCCACCTTATCACGTGCATAGGTCTGTACCAACCTTTCCTTGAAGTCAATCCATGTGATGGTATGCAGTGTCCTTTTTGCCATCTGTACCCAGTCTTGGACCACAGTCGCTCTCCCTGAGAGCCTGTTCACAGCTTGGATCACAAGTTTTGACATCCTCTCCACTCACACTGGAGAACTCAGGTAGGTCTTGAAGTCCCACTACTGTGTAGTGACTTCCACCTGTAGTCAATCCTGTTTTTCACTTGCTGGGCACTGTCTTGATTCATGTTTGTGGGTACGGCATGGTTGTGTTATATGAGATAGCAATGTATGAGCGTTGGCCTTCCCACCTTTTTTCCTTGTACACTTTTTTCACATGGATAACCCCCTTAGGTGGGTTCTCGCCCAATTTGGTTGTGGTTGGGAGTGTTTCTGTTAGGTCCAATGGGAGTGGGCAAAGGGGACCCTACAAGGACTCCTTTCGCCACTCTCCCTCCCTCTTTTTGCCTTCACACTTGGAGATAAGTACTTTATTCAGGAATGGGTTGTGTTTTGTGTTTATTTTTTGGTTTAGTTTTGCACAATTTATGTGGTGGAACGGTGAGACTAGATTGTGAAGATTATAGCTTACATGGTTGGCCGTTTTGAATGGCTGGTCATCCAACACAAATAAAATCCATTTTAATCAAGTCGCCATCTGAGGCTTGTCTCCTGGTCATCCTTTGAAGTACAATTTCACACTCTAACATTATATCAACTCCACATCAATGGGTTTTTCCTGGAAATTCCTTGCATTTCACTTATATCCTGTGGAAGGGAATCTCCTCCAATCAGCAACTACTTTGATCTCCACCAACCTTGACTCCTTAGGCACACAGCACTTGATGCCTGCTGCCTAACTGTCCCTTTCAAAGTTTCTAAATTTCCCAAAGAAGGTGTATGCTCAAAAAGAGGGTGCTACCTCCCAGCCTGATTCTCACTTTCTAACAAAATGCTATGGGATATCATCCATGGGATCTCAATTTGGACATCACTGCCTTCCTCACATTAGAATCTCTGCATTGGCTAGAACTAACCTCAATAAATAGTAAAAACAAGCAAAAGTGTTCCCACTTCCTGGGTACCAGATAATCATAGTTTATTACTTGGAAGCAATCATATATGCTCATAGTGCCACAAAACTGTTACATAATAATGAATGAGTGTAGGTTTCCAGCTACAGGCCAAGAAACCCTCTACTAACACCTTTAGTTCAAGCTTGCTAGGTCTTCAAGGCAAAAACTGAACTCTCCGTCACCCATTCTATTCCTCTCTCCTGGCAGAAGTGAGAAGGTAAACGCCTCTGTTTATTACTGTCCCCTTAACCATTTCTCCAGCTCTCCTTTGTTGAAGCGCCGGGTGTGCACATCGCCAACCCGTCGGGTTCTGGCGTCAAAGCACACACCAACCAAAGTGGTCGGTTTGCTCAAGTCTGCTTGGGCAAATTTGGCAGCGTAGCCCTTCCTCTCGATCTGCTGCAGAGCCTCCTCCGCCTTCTTCGTCAAGAGGCTCTTGCGATGATCATTATCCGCGGGCTTGGTTTCGCTTGACTCAGGTGGGCCCAATTTCTCGTCACCATCATCATGTTTGGACTTGAGGACCTTGTGCTCGACGATCCACCGCTGGTTGTCAGACTCGAGGAAGTAGTAGTCCATGGAACCGTCACTTGCGGCACTCTCAAACTGGATCTTGTACCGAGGAGGGGCGAACTGAAGTACGAAGCAGAGCAGGGCGCTGTAGAAGCCTTCCGCGTTGCTGAGCGCCGGGCTCATCCCCTTGTAGATGGTGTAGGGGATCGCTGAATAGAAGCCGTTCAATCGCGCATAGAAGTGCTCAGGGTCATCGGCGTCAAAGGCCTTAAGGAGTTTGGCAAACTCTGAGAACTCCAGATTCGACTCCACCTTGAGCACCTGCCGAAACGACTCGCTGAACAAGGCCTGACGGATCTCATGGTTCGGGTAGCACAGCTTGAGCATGGGCTCTCCAAGCTCGTCCTGCCGTTCACCGTCGACGGTGAGGTACCCAGTCTGTAACAGCAGGCTCGTAGGGTTGTAGTGTCTCCTCCCGAGCGACTCCAACTCAAACTTGTGGAACGAGCCCAGCGAGTGGAATTGACTGGCCACTTTCGGGAACGTCACCAGCAGGTCTTCCGGTGTCAGGCGCCGAAGGAGCCAGGCCGACGTGCCAATCACACGCGTGCTGCACCCCGACCCCGAGCAAGACCGGAGGGCACTCGAGAACAGAGAACCGCATCTCGGAGAAGAGCATGTTGATGCTGCGCCAGCGGATCCTCCAGTGGTACAACGGATACTCCTGGAGAGGGGATGAGCGCGCGCTGAACGGATACTCAGGAACATCCGTTCTAGGAAGGGAGACTCAGGAGTATCCGTTCAGCACGCGCTCATCCCCTCTCCAGGAGTATCCGTTGTACCACTAGAGGATCCGCTGGCGCAGCATCAACATGCTCTTCTCCGAGATGCGGTTCTCTGTTCTCGAGTGCCCTCCGGTCTTGCTCGGGGTCGGGGTGCAGCACGCGTGTGATTGGCGCGTCGTACTGTTTGTGGGGTTGTTGGGGAGTGCGGTGGGGAGGGAGCGGGCGGAGATGAGCATGGAAAAGGATGACAGTCGGCAGAGGCGGGGGGGGAAGGGTGACAAATGCGTGCCTCATCAATGAGCAGCACGATCTTGCGCTCCTTCGTCTTCGAGGCAAGACCTTCAACAAGATGCCTCGTCGAGTGCGCCAGAGTAGCTTAAGGAGGAATAGACAGGCCATGTTCTTTTGCGATTGCGTATAAGAGGGCAATCAAGTCTTGCTTAAATCTTGCGCCACCTTCTTCAGCCTCGATTTTAGAGAGGTCCAGCAAGAGGACCGGGAGCTCCTTCTCGAGAAGCTGGGGCGCGTGCTTGGCCACCCAGAGGCCCTCGAAAAGCTTTTCCTTCTTGCTCCGGTCCTGGCCGTAGACCTCGCGAATGGTGGAGACGAGCAGGGATTTGCCGAACTTGCGCGGCCGAGAGAGAAAGTGTGACTCGGCTGAGTAGAGGAGGTGGGGAAGGAATCGTGTTTTATCGACATAGACCCTGCCGGCACGTCGCAGCTTCTCGAAGTCGGTAATGCTTGCTGAGATTGGAGGAAG
>CDFF01071621.1:9217-22838 GCA_000826265.1 Acanthamoeba culbertsoni
GAAGAAGAAGAAGAAGAAGAAGAAGAAGAAGAAGAAGAAGAGTGAATAAAACGCTGTACCACAAACATAGAACAGTTCAGTAAGTCATACCAGCAAGAGCAAGAGCATGGTGATGTTCATTGCGAAGTACAATGCGGTAGCGTGCGGGTTCGGGCATTGCCGCTCCAACTATACCCTCCCTTGCCGCGCTTCCAACCCTGCTTGCGAGGTTAGCAACTCCTCAAGACTGAGGTGTGGATTAATGGGTTGATGGAGACTTAACCTACGAAAGATGCCAGCTACTGTGCCGATTATTGCCTTACCTGCGGTCTTGCTCTCAACGAGACAGAAGTAGTCATTTTCCTCCAGTACCACCCATAGGGCCGAAAAGGCCGTCGTGGGGCGAGGCAGTATCCACATTCGTTGGCCTCGGTTGGTGATAAGGAAGAACAAAAGTATTTTTCTTTGTTTATTTTATTTTATTTTATTTTATTTTATTTTATTTTATTTTATGGCTACGTTTTCTACAGCTCTTGATGCGCGCCCGCCTTCGCTAAAGCTTTTCGCATGGCGGCAACTATTTGATCGGCAGAAAAGTAGTAGTATCTGTAGGCAGCATTACCACCCTCATTGTAGACATCCGTGTAAAGCTGGCCGCTGGGGGAGAGAAAAAACAGACGGGGAATATAACCCCCATCTACGTTGTAGGTCGTGTCGTCGTGTGGCTTTTCGTTGTCTTCCGCGTTTACCATGACAAACTTGTTGCTCTCCGCAGCTATTTCCTTGGACGACGACATTTCTACTTTGAGCCTGACTTGCATCAGCAACGCAATTGCGGATGGCAACATTACCAGTGGACTTACCTCTTACACGCGCCACACCAACTCTTATGTAGAAGAAGAAAGATGGGTCGATCAAGCTGCTTGGCCTTGTCGAGAGCCTCTGCGTAAGGCACCCAGTCAATGTCATCTCCGAATCCCCGAGACAGATCGGTTTCACTCGAAGCTTGCGCAGCTGTGGCACCAACAAAACAAGCTAGGAGAGCCACGCAAGCGGCAAGCCAAGACCAACCACTAAGCTGCATCGGCTCCAACGTGGCGCACAAGAAAGAAAGCGCGTGTTTTTTTTTTTAACTAGTTCAAATTAAAAGCCGGCTTCTTGCCTGCGCTAAGCCAGCAGCGGAATGAAAGACCACAGCCTTGCGCGGCAGTCCCCGCTGCCTGTGGCGAAGGCCTTACCACTTGGACTCATCGCTACGCTTATAACCGAGTTCTTGTGGCCTTGAAGCATGAGATGAGTGGAGGCGGAACGCGGATCCCAAAACTGCACGGAGCGATCCTTCGAGCCGGAAATGAGCCAATTTCCGTCAGGTGAGAAGGCGACCGATAGAACGAAGTCCTGCTCGAAGGAAAAAGTTGTGGTAAGTATGATATCCGTATCTACAAGCAGCACTGCAATAGCATGCAATGACAGTTTTGCTCAGAAAAAAATAAATCTCGGGTGTAAAAGGGGAGAGGGGGTAGAGCACCTTGTGGCCGTTAAACGTTGAACGGCAACGAGACCGCGCGCGTGAATTGCCAATGTCCCACAGCTTGAGAGTTTTGTCCAAAGAGCCCGAGGCGAGCGACTTGCCATCGGGAGAGAAGGCCACAGAATAAACCGAATCGAGATGCCCTTCGTAACGCTCAAGGAAATACCCGGTCTCCGCGTCCCAAAGTCTCACAATGCGATCCAGGGAGCCCTGGGGAGGCACGATGTCAATCGTTTAGAAATAAAAGGTTAACCGTCGCAAGACTGTGAATTCACGGCGTTACCGCTGCCACCAACCGGCCATCAGGGCTTATCGCTACCGATGTAACTCCGTCTTTAGGTCCATCCTGGTCGTTTCCTAACGTGAAAAGACACTAAACGCAAAGTGGAACGTAAGCCGTCAGCATTTTTTTCCTTTCCTTTTCTACCTCCCTTTGGTGCTATTGGTACCTTGCCCGTTTCCATGCTCCACACTTTCGCTTTCTTGTCGCCGCTGCCGGAGACGATGAAACGCCCATCGCTGGAAAAGTCCAGAGAGTAGATGTCCAGCTCATGGCCAACGAAAGTATACTTAATGGTCTTTTTCTCGATATCCCACACTTTGACGGTCTTGTCCTCTGCGCCTGCGGCCAAGTATTTGCCATCGGGGCTGAAACATACTGAGCGGATGTAGAGATCGCCGTCCTTGGCGTTTTCATCGGTGAACGTGCTTTTTGGGTGCACATGGCCGTAAGTGTCATGTTTTTTCCCCCGCCTTTT
This sequence comes from Acanthamoeba culbertsoni, assembly GCA_000826265.1. Lineage (NCBI taxonomy): Eukaryota > Discosea > Longamoebia > Acanthamoebidae > Acanthamoeba > Acanthamoeba culbertsoni. The sequence continues at coordinate 11,486 of CDFF01071621.1, forward strand.
TAATGTGAAAAAGTGATCAAAGCACAAGACGAGTACCTCACTTTAACGCCTGACTCGACGTCGTAGATTTGCGCACTCCTGTTGCATCCAGTTGCAAGATAGCTGCCGTCGTGATTGAATCGGACGCAGCAGACGACGCTCGAATGTTCTTCTGTGTGCTTGAGGTCAATTGCGATGGTCTTGGTGACGCTTGGATTGTAGCCTACGATCCAGTCGTCTTTTCGGATACAGTTCTGTTCATCAATCATTTTCTTGGCGCCTTCAGGAGAGGGTCTATGGCAGAGAATGCAGAGTCAACTAGTAGTCCACTATGCAGTAAGGCAAGCGATAGGGGCACAGGGTACTCGGCTCTTTCTTCACCCCGTCCTGGTTTCTCCAAAGTAGTGGGCGATACTGAGTGCGTCCTTTCGCTTGGCGAGGTACGGGTGCTGTGCCCAGAATCTCTTTTAGCCAAAGACTCCTTATCTGCTTTACACACGCACAGCGCGATTGGCGTTATACAACAAAGCCACAACACTAAGTAACCAACTAACCGGTGATATCACGGAAGAGCTTACCACTGTCAGGCAGATCCCTTATGGGAGCTATTGATAGCGCGTCTGCCTCCTTCTTCTCAGTCTTTACACGAGTGGACATGTCGTTGATTGGGTTGAGCTTAGGCGCAGGCATTCCACCAGCTAGCGCAAGATCGCCCAGTCGTTTGTTAGTCTTGATGAACAACAACAACAACAACGACGACGACGACGAGAGGTTAAGCTGGGATAGCTGCAGTACCCCCAGTTACCGGAGGCGCATCGCCATAGAACGGTTCCGAGCGAGGTCTTTTAGCAGGAGGGATTGTGGCAGTTGGAGAGGGTGTTGTAGAGGTCGAAAAAGCACGCTTGCTACCGCTGTCTATCGGATTGAGGCCGTAAGGCGGGAACATCGAACCGCTTGGCAAACCTCCAAAGTTAGGAGCAATGGGATCTGGTCGTAATTCAGTCACCGCATATACGATTGTGGGTAACTTTAGCTTGTTTATATTATCCAGAAGCACTGGCAGGGCTAGCTGTGGTCTGGTGTACGCACTTGTGTTGTCTACTCGGGCAGGGGGAGGAGGCGTGCCAAAGGCACCATTACTCGTCGGAGCTTGATTGCCTGCTCCGGCAGCACCACTGGCAAGCGCCTCTGATTGGCGTCTCCATCTGAGCACCTCCTCTTCCAATCTTTTGATGACGTCACGTATTAGCGTAGGCACTAGTAAATAACACAATACAAGAAGCATCTGTGATAGCTGTGAGCGTACGTTTGCTTGACTTTTGTGTGATTCCTTTCCAAATCGTAGAGCGTTTGTTGAAGATTTCCTAGTTCTCCGAGCTGTGCTTGAACTGACAGGAGATAAGAGGTCAATAGGTTGGTAAATTGATTATCCAAATGATGCAGAATGATTTTAGTACGTTTTCTCTCGTAATCATCTCGTTGCATTTTGAACATGTTTGCATCATGGGCGAGTGTCTCAAACTCGGCTTTCAAGCTTTCTAGCAGCTCTGTAATTCGCCCGCTCAGTAATGAGGTGCGGTGGCCACCAGGCGTATACATCGTAAGAATGGTGCGGGAGAAGGATTATTGCGCAGTAAGATGGCAATAGCGAGCGAGCAGGTTGAATTGTGCCGCTGAGACGGTATTCGCGCGGGGGGGGGCACCCTCGTTCGGTTCTTGTTTGGCAAGAAAAAGAGTCAACCGCTGCTGTCAGGTCGTCAACAGAAAATTGCTGCTGCTCCCTTCACCCACGTGGGCACGTGGGAGGCCGTGCAACAACCGAACCATGTAATATTTGGAAAAGTCAGGGAAGTAAGCACGGAATCTCCTTTTCCCAATTTTGTCGAGCTTTGGCCGCGCAGGCAACCAACTGCTACGCCGGCTTGAGCTACTAGGGCATTACGTGCAATGTCGGGACGCTCAAACAGTGCGGAATTGATGCTCTTAGGTCAAGAGCTGAGGGCAACACCGGTGCTGGTGATGCCCAGCACTCGGTATCTGTCATATCTCTCCATGCACTTCCATTGTACAAATCAAACTTAGTATCCGCTTTCCTACAGGCATGTAATGAACTCCCTTGTCGAGAGTGGCGCCCTCGGTGGAGGTTGTGTAGCACAAGATGATAGTGGCAACTGCTGGTTTGTGTATTGGTCGCTATCCCTCTACTCTTCGTCAGCAGACGAGTGCAGCTACCTGATTGGAAGCACTTCGTGCCTACATCAGCGTGTGCGTGCTCTGGAAAGCGCTCAGCAGGATAGATTCCAGTACACTGCCTTAAGGAGACTACCAAGTAGAAGGATATCAGCAGTTCGGTCAACCACAGTATCTTGTCCCAAACGCCCAAACCCGCAAGCTAACCTTCTCTTTTAGGACCTTCTGGAGTCTTCCAAGGAAGCTGTGTTAAAGGTATAAAGACAGGCAACCTTGGTGATGGGACTGCGCACTGACCCTAATAATCGCTAGTGGAACTCCATCGCTGCTCGCGTGTTGGATGTTTGGGGACAAACCCAACCGCTTACGCAAGGTGGTGGAGGCTTGTGAAGAGAAAGAGAAAGCATTGCAGAAGGGCGAATTTCCGTTGGAATCGCCCAGCGATGAAACGGCCGCCAATCCTGGGTCGTGCCGAGACATTCCTACTACCCTTGCCCTCGGACAGAATCACAAGAGGCAAATTTATTGTTAATCAAATACAGCTTCGCTCCCCCTCCCTACGCGCCATGTTTACAGCGCACAATACACCTTCTGCACTTGGCCATAGGCACTCTTTTGGTGGAGGGGAACAGATTGGTTGGCCCCCCTCAAATCTTCACCATGCAAGCGGAGGAGGAACAAAAATGGAGTTTGTCCATCAACACCATTCACCATTACACCATCAACCACTACACACAGCGCAGCCTCAAGTTCACCACCAAATCGATACCCTGGGTGTTGCGCCTACAAATCAATCCTTTGGCTTGCATCATCAATCGGCGCATCACGGTTACCCTCAGTTGAGCCCCCACGGACGAGCTTCGGCGCCCGCTCTGCCAGTGTTTCCTTCGCAGCAGGTGCACCAGGCGGCCGGAGGTGTGAGCTCTTCCGTCCTCGGCCCCGGTGCGGCTGTGGCCCTGGGCGTGCCCGGCAACCCTCTGCCCCCACAACCGGCGGGCTCGCTATCAGTAGGACTCGATGCCGGCGCCGATGCGCGCGATCAGAGAAGGGCCACACTGCCCCTTGCCCACGCCGACCTCGAACTCGAGCTCCAAATTCGCCACAACATGCTCATCGAGCAGCAACATCGCATAGCCCAGCTTGAGGAAGAGCTCAATCGATCTCGCGCCGAGGTATTCCCTTCCCAAACCCTTGCTTTTCTGTGCCTTTCCTCCTTGCGTGAAGCAGCAGCAAGCATCTCTCAGCTCTTAACTACGAATCGCGAGAACAAGCTCCGCTTACCGTCATATAATACACAGATAGAGCGACTCAACAGCAAGGTGCGACTTTATGAGCAGGAGAAGGCTAAGGGAGCCCAGAAAAAGGTGCATTTTCTCTATCCTGGCTGCCGCTTATTCCATGCTGCATCATTTCCTCCGCCACCATTTTTTTTTTCTTTTTTCATGAACCACCTTGATCAGGCACAGAGCAGATATTGGACGCCGGAGGAGCACCAGCGATTCCTTGAAGGCGTTGAAAAGTATGTGTCACGGCGTTCGTCGACCGGCCAGAGCTCCTTTCTCCTCTCCACCCTTCCCTCCTCGTATTCGCTGTTATCTATCTATCCTATCTATCTATTCTATCCATCTATCTATCTTCCACAGACGTCTGCACCTTCGCTCACCGCGAGAGCTCTTCCGCAGATACGGCCCCAAGGATGTCAAGTCGATTGCACTTCACGTTGGCACACGCAACGCCACGCAGGTGCGCACACATGCCCAGAAGTACTATCTTCGCATCGACCGTGAGAAGAAGCGAAAGGAGGAAAGAGAGTCCAAGGAAAAGGAAGACCACGGCCTGCCGCTCAAGGACGAACACCGTACACTCCCCCCTCGCTCGCAAGAGAGAGCAGAGAGCAGAGAGCAGATAGGGAAAAGAGGGAACCACCACGCGCATACTCACTCCGCCTATCTTGCTCTTTTCATTGTCTCCCACTCTACTCCTTGGCTGGCGCCGTGCATTCTCATCGCAGCAGAACACGAATCGGAAAACGCAGATAAAGACAGTGCCGAGCTGAGGGACGAGGCCAAGGCCAAGGCTCCCAGTTCCTATGACGGCAAGGTGCGTCCGTGGGCCTCCCTCCCTCCCTCCCTCACCCGGACCCATGCTCCTTATCTGATCCGTCACCCAATCGCAGAGGCACAGCGAGCCCTCACCAATGCTCTACAAGGGCGCGGTGCTGGCCTTGTTGATCGATTGGGTGGACGCTGACTACGACATGTTTGTGAAGGGGCTTCAGACGTTTGACAGCGAGCTCAATGTACGCAGCGCGCAATGTGCCGACCATAGACCACCCCCAACTTCAACACCCCAACCCCTCTCCCTCCCCCATCCTGCTCCCCCGTCCTCCTCTGCTCACGCGATGTATCTGCTCTGCTCTGCTCTCTTGTGAGCAGGTGCAAAAGCGACTGCGACTCATCCAGGAAAAATATCTCCCTCACAAGACCCTCGACGAGCTCAATGCCATGTACCTGTCGATCTATTCTTGGCATGCCCAGGGGCTTGCTTTCCCTTCCTTCCACAAAAACGCTAACCGCATGGCTCTCGCTCTCTCCCTCCCCCCCCCCACTCTGGCCCCTCGTCACTCCTGGCATGACAGAAATGAGGCCATCGAGCAGCAGGCCAATGCCAATCGGAGGAAAAAAATGAAGCTCAGCGAAGAAAACGAACCATCGGCTGAGGATCTCTTCTCTACCGACTTTTCGGGCTTTCATAGAAAGCACGACGACTCCTTCCCGCCTGCCTCGAGCGGCTTCACGGCTCCCCTAGCTGGCGGATCAGACGGCGCCCCCCGCCTGTCCAACTCGGGGCGGGGCACCGCCACCACTTCCGCCGCGGCGCAGACTTTGGGCAGCAGCTACGGCCGCCGTTCCTCCCTCCCGGCGTTTCCCGTCAGCCACGCCCACGCCCACTCCCACGCCCACGCCCAGCAGCATTACAACAACCCTCATCAGCGCCATCCCAATCAGACGGAGCAGTCTCGCCCGCACCTTCACCACCACCACCAGCAGCAGCAGCAGCAGCAGCAGCATTCGCTCCAACAATGGCAGCACAACCTGGAGCACAACCTACATGACCGGAACCACGTAGGTGACCTCTTCTCGCCTTCTGCTATGGCCAACAGCACTTTGGCCTCTGCGAATAGCCAACCCTACCAAGCTCCTCGGTCGCCCCACATGGCCACCGCCCCTGCTCTGTCACACGCCCCATGGAATGATGGTTCCCCCTTTGCATCATTCTCGCAACTCACGCGCCATGCGCCGGCCACCTTCACCGCCCCCCTATCGCCTGTCCCGTCCTATTTACAGGGACGCCGCATGAGCGCTCCCAACATCAATCTCGTACCTTCATCCTCCTGAGGCAGCAGCAGCAGTAGCAGCAGCAACAGCTATGAAACATCGATGCTCATCCCAGTCGCGCGTGCGCGGTCATGTGTGTGTGGTGTGGTGTGGTGTGTCCCTGTGTGCAGGAAGCCGAGTACAAACAACAACAAGCGGCACTGATGCGCCCGCGTTACTCGATGCAATTTGACGCTACTCCGGCGCCACATGCGGAGAGCTCTACGACGACGACTCCCTCCATCACTTCCCCCTCCCTCTCCTCCTCCTCTCCTTCCTCTGTTCATGCTCCCCTTCTCGGCCAGGTACATTTTTCAGTAATTCCATGCACGCCCTCTTGCTGCACTAATGGCAGCAGCCATTGCCAATAATGGTTGATCGCAGCGCGCCAAGTGTTTGAATTGGATACTGAGCACCTATCCGTTCTCTCCTTCTTTCACCGCACAGCCTCTCGCGACGATGCCTCCGCCGTCTGGACTCGTGGAACGAAGTGGGGGCTCTGTCCACGCCGACCACATCGATTTTCATGGCAATCAATTCGATTATGCAGGCCAGCAGCAGCAGCAACAGCAGCAGCACCGACGGAGCATCGATTTTCACCAACCCGCGCAGGTTGCGCATATTGCCCAAGTAAACGATGATGCGATGTCGGTCGGCGGAGATCCCAGTAACCAGGTTGGTTATGTCGCTTACCACCCAAACAAGGGTGCTCACCGAGGCCACCCCTTTCTCCAATGTTGCGTCAGCAGAGGAGGTCCAGTGTCGACTTGCGTTATCATGGCCATCCCCAAGAGGACGGCATTTCTTCAGATACCACCAGAGGGTCGAATCCGGAGGACCTCCACCCCCACCTCCATCAGCACACCACCGACAACTTCGATCGTGCGGCCAGTGGCCCCGAAGCCCCCGGAAATGAGAACCTTATCCCTTCAGTTCGCCACACCTCCTTTCATCAAAACATCAACCCAACCAAACAACAGCAGAAACATAAACAGCTTTTCATCTCGTGTAAGCAGGATCCCGGTGTAGGAGTTTCCGCCGCAGATGGCGTGCTACCCTTCGGAGCTGAGGAGGAGAGCATGCCCCACGTGTGGTCATCTCGTGTTCTTGGCGTCTCCGGGGATGAGCAGCAAGCAGGCCCTGAATCCGGGGGGAATCCCGTACTGACCTCCGAGAGCTCGGGTTCGGCGGCTAGTTCGAGTTCGGCCTCGAGCTCTGATGCGTTCGGCCTTCTGTCCGCCAGCTAGCTGTCGGTCTCGTACAGCAGTGGTAGTGACTTTTTGTGTGTGTGTACAGAATTCCCTCCGTTGTTTTTTATTATTGTACTCCGGCGCGCACAAGAGAACACATAGGTTTGCGGAGATTTATGCGGCGGCGTATGGAGGGAATGCAGCAGTAGCCTACTGCAACGCCAGCGTCTGGAATTTGAGAAGAGAGGTCTCTGGCGTCTTAAGATCGCGTTCGGTTTGGTCCACAGCCCTCTGTGAGTGGGGAGGGGGGGCGTTACAGTGAGCCAACCCACGTCGTGGCGCAGGAATACAGTTCGTTGGCACCTTAAGTTCCTCGTATCTGTTGAGATCGAAGCTGTGCTTCTTTAAGAGCTTCTTCAGCCTGCCTTCAGCCAGAGTCTTCCGCAGGCCTTCGTAGGTGTACTCGGCCTTGGTACGGACAAAGAAGGCCATGCCTGGAACCGAGTCCGAAAGGACATTAAGATACAGTCCCCCACGCACAGTGAATGGAAAAAAAGAACCAAAGGGGAAGATCGCTCAATACCGCCGATGGCAGTGGCAAAAGTGAGCATGTATGTCACGGGCTCCTGCGGAATGAAGGATGTCAGGGGTGTTCTTTTCTTCGTATGGCTGTTTTGTGGTGAGGGAAGTCGTGCGCACCATGATGTCCCACGACAACTCCCACCACGTCAAGCGAGCAACTAGCCCAGCTTGCACAACAATGTAGGCAAAGCCAAGACGGATCCAGTTGTCTGCGCGGCTATAAGCCTTATCTTGAAGAGCCTGGTAGGTGCTATCGAGGGTCTGCAACTCCTGTTGCATGCTCGCGAGCTCTTGCTGCTTGGCCTGGACGTAATTTTTTGTGTACTCCCCCTGCACATCCAGCAACTTGACGAAGGAAGCCGCGAGGGCGTCGGGCCTAATAATCACTGTATTGGCCAGCTCCGGCGAGTTAGCGTAATGAAGGACGCGGCCACTCTGATGCAGCGCTTTCAACAGCTCCCGAGCCTCCGCTTCGCCCACGTTGAACCTGTTGTAGTAACAGCCAAGGGAGAGAAAAAGCCATGCCAAACAAAAAGGCTCATTAAAAAAAAAAAAAAAAAAGACATTGAAAGAGAAAGAGAGAGAAAAGGGGTGGTGGGGAGACCTGTCGCACAGCGCGAAGAAATCAGTAAGGGGCATGCGCACGCGGCTGTCTTCGCGATCTAGCGCCTCAGTGACCTGTCGGTATTGAGCCTTGCGCAAAACATCCTCGAGAGGCTCCTTTATACCTGAGCGGAATCGTAAGAATTTGATACCACTGCAGTGGGGTAACCTTCTTCTTCCACCGGTCATCGTTTCCGTACCTGCGAGAGAAGAGGCTGCGCGAGAGAAGAGGGCAGGAAGTGACTGACGGTTGGCCGCGGCCAAACCCCGCAAAAGTGCTGGGGAGGAGTACGTGGCACTTCCCAGTTGTCCCACCTTGTTGCAGAAACGAAAGCCGCGCATGGTTCTTTATTTGCTCGTTGGTATATATCTTCAGTTGACGACGAAGTGGTCGTTGTTGGGGAGCAAATTGCGTTGGTCAAAAAAAAAAATCCGGCCGTATGACGCCACCTTAAGGTTCCCCTTTGTTCAGGGGAAGTACCAGGGCGCATCCAGCGACACAAAGGCGCGCCAGTTATGCCGAGAGAGGGAGTGCGTTTGCTGCCGTTCGTAAGTCATCCTGGATAAAGGTGGATATTAGTGCTAGCGTGAGCCACACAACCGACTTGTTTCTTTCTTTGGGGGCGTGCCGCGTGACTTGCGAACTTGCCGTGCCCACAAAAAAGTCGCACTTGGCGAGGTGGAACACGTCGGAGAGCAGGTTCTGGGTATGGGTGGTGCCCTGGCGCGCACCCTCACCAGAAGCGCGTCCTCCGTAAGAAGTGGTGAGAAAAACAAACTGTGAGTACTTCGCGCTTGCTTCGGCGATCACCCTGGGCTCATCCGTAGCCAAATAAATGCGCAACGGCGACCGTACGTCTGCACAGGGAGGAGGCAGACAGCCCACCGGGAGGGGGAGCAGAGATTGGGAGACGACTTAGGGTTGTGCAAGGGAAAAAAGACAATCAACAAAGGAAGGGAGCGGATAGGGGAGCAGTACGGGGATGGGTTTTGTGGTATTCGGCCCACCAAGCCTCGATCCGTTCCATGTATTCGTGCACCTCTCGGAAGGGTGCCTCGGCGCCATGGTCGGTGCGGCGGACGTGCATGCCGGCAGTGGGGTACCGCCACTTGGTTGCAGTGCTACGGTGCCCAGATTGCGTAGGTTGGCCAGAGTCGGTGCCAACCCGCTCCCACTCTGCCTCCCACCAGTTCCCTTCCTCGGCCTCTCCTGTGGCCCCCGCCTCGGCCTCTGCCTCTGCCTCGGCCCCTCCCACTCGTGACAGGGTCTGGTGCATCTCCTGTGCACCATCGCACACAACACAACACAACACAACACAACCCGACACAAAAACACAGCACGCCCGGGTGTTTGGTGTTTTGTTGTGGGCGACGGGCAACAATGAAGCGGCAAAGTACGCGTAGAACGCGGGCAGTGTGCGCGTTTGGGCGGAGCAGGTATTTCTCTATCTGGCCTACGAGCCACGCACGAAGGTCTCCTGTCATCACCACGTCCAATCGAAAAGGAGCGTGAGTTGTCCTTTCATGTTATCCAATTTGGTTAGAATACTAATAGAAAGACCCGTCCAAAATCACTGCCATGGCATGTTTAGTTCATTTCTTGGTTCTAGTGTATGAAAGGACCTGCAGTTTATGAATCCTCACCTATTTCGCCGTGGGGCGCCACCGCAAAAATGTCTCTGATCACCTGCGGCATAAAGAACGGATCGTTGGTCTGGTCACCTGAACCAAACACACATCGCCCCCACACCACCCCACCCGACCATTCGTCAAGCAGCGGTCAAGGGGGATGCATGAGTGGGGCGGAGGGAGGGATCGATCCGCGAAAGGGAAAGCATCTCCTTCTTCTTCTTCTTCAAGCGGGGGGGGTTGGAGGGGTGGGGGAAATGCCATCGGTGGATGCCCACGGGAGAAAGTTGGCGCCGCGGTCGGGCCGGGACCAAAAGCGTACTGTGGTGACTTTGTCCTGGCTGCCCGGCTTCCAGTCAGGCCAGGGCCCTGCCCACAAGGATGTGGAGGAGGAGGGAAACAAAAGAAAGGAATGGAATGGAATGGAAGAATGGCGGGAGACAATGATGAGCGGCCCCGAGAACGCAGAGAGGAGCGCGTAGATAGGGCACCGCTTTTCTTCAGGTCTGCGTAGTGGCATGACGACAGAGGCTCGAAATAGCACTCCCAACCCTCCGGCCGTCCCTCCTCCTTGCAGCCCTTGGCGTACCTGTGTTATGTTGCGGAAGGGTGAGGCGGACGCTTCACTCTTAAAACAAGCCAAAAGAGAAGCAAAGATGGGAACAGACGGCCAGCGGACGGCGTCGTTCTCGAGAATGACTGTGCGATTATCTTTAAGCGCGGCGATGAAGCAATAGGTGACGTGATGCAAAGCACAGCCAAACCCGCACGCCTCCACCACTGGACACACCATGAACCGGCTCCTCCCCCCCCCAAAGCGCCATCGTCTTAACAAAGCCCTAACAACAAAACAAAGCACAAACGGAAATGAAAACGATAAAGTGATACGTTGAATCTGTAGTGCAAGAAAGCGGGTTCTGCAGGAGATGGATATGGTGGTGGAGTGATCGGGAAGCCCTGGTCTGGACCTCCCTGGCAAGTTCAGCGGATCGTTGCCTGATATCGCCCAGTAGCACCTCACTAAAAGGCCGCGCTTCTTCTGGCGCTATGTTTTCACTCCTGGTGGCTCTCATGGTGTCCCGTTCGCGGGTGAGTAGGCGGAGACGTAACTCAAGTTCTTCGTTATCACGCTGAAGAGATGCGACCAGCCTCTGGGCCTCATGCGTACGTTGGCGCATTTCCTTCAGCATTAGCTCGTCTGTGTTGCTTTCTCCTTCTTGCATCACGTGCAGGAGCAACATGTTGCAAAGCAAAACAACCGCAAGCACGCCGAACACCCAAAGAGTGGTACTTCGTTGCGCAAGCATGCTGAACAAAATAGAAGTTAACGTTGGGAGGAGACATGAATAAGCACGGACCGAACAACAATTAAGATTGTTGTTCCTCAGGGCCGTACCTGGGCTGAAGCAAAGGTAATTCTTTTTTTCTTTTTTTTTTTTTCATCGGTTTTTATTGAGTCCGCTGATATCCCATTGGGTAACCCCATGAGATTGCACGAATTTCGTAGGTGTCCTTCTGTGCTCAAGGGGTTCAACCCTAGTAGTCTGTGTTTGCATCCACTCAATTGGGTATTCCGATTACTCATTTCTCGCTTTTTTGGTCCATTTCACACATTTTCCATCTTCAGCCATTTCCTTATCCTTTTTTCATTCATGTTTCCTCTTGGTTCAATTAATTAGTATCTTAATCTCCTTTTCCTCTAAGTTCCTAAGTCTCGCCACAGCCTCTATTTGAAGTCAGTATAGGTTTGCCACACCTGCTGTATATGTGCTTGTATATTGTCATATCTATTTCTCACTCTTT
>CDFF01071631.1:0-17602 GCA_000826265.1 Acanthamoeba culbertsoni
TTTGGTGAGCCCTTCTGGAAGGCCAGAGATATCCGGTCTATCTTTACTCTAGGACGTTATGTGATGGCAATGAGGTATGTCTCCGCCACAGCAATAGGGGTTAGAGGTCTCCAGGTTTTTTTGGCCAGCAAAAGGAGTAAAAGAACTTGGACGGAGTGGGATTCGAACCCACGCCTGGAAATCCAGACTACGACCTGAACGTAGCGCCTTGGACCAACTCGGCCATCCGTCCTGGCTGTGRTTCGYTGKCKWCCAGCRGRCTAGTTAATTGATAATSTATTCCCTCTTATTACCTGTCGCGTTACTCGCCCATCCTGGCAGCTCTCACACGCCATAATGCGGACGCGTGATTGGTGCTTGGATGTGGTGGTGTAGCATTGGTGGTTATAAAGGGTCAGCCCGTCCAATACCTAACGACAGAACATTGTGTGTCGAGTTTTTGTCCGTAGATTCGTTGTCTTTTTCCGCAGCGAGCAGGGCATAAGGTGTGGTACTGCCATCCATTAATTCTGTATTGTCTTTTTTACCACAAGTTGAGGTAAATTACGTAGAATACGTTCCACTGACACAACGATCCCTCATAATCGGTGCAGATTCTTGTATATCGACACTCAAAATGCTGGCTATGGAAGGAGACAATAAGCGGGCTCAGGCCATCATCAACTACGAGTCTATGGGCCGCGATCAGGTCAAGAAGGAGGTTGATGGCTACATGAAGCTCTACCAGGGCGAAGACGCCTCCGTCGAGGAACGCAAGAAGAAATACGAGACGCTCGTCAACTCCTTCTACGACCTCGTCACCAACTTCTACGAGTACGGTTGGGGTCAGTCCTTCCACTTCGCTCCTCGCCACAAATGGGAGTCTTTCGAGGCCTCCATCGCTCGCCACGAGATGTATCTCGCTTACCGTCTCCGCCTGGAGAAGGGACAGACTGTCCTCGATGTCGGCTGCGGCGTCGGCGGCCCTGCTCGCTGCGTCGCTCGCTTCTCGGATGCTCACGTCGTTGGTCTCAACAACAACGACTACCAGATCGGTCGCGCTAAGCTCCTTACCAAGGAGGCGCGACTCGATCACCTCGTTACTTACATGAAGGCCGATTTCATGCACATTCCGGTCGAGGTATGGCATTCTCTGATTTAATCTCTCCTCTCGCCCCTTTTGGGGCTGAAATTTCCTACACATCTCAACTTTTCCCTTCAATCTTCCAATTAGGACAACACCTACGACGCCATCTACTCGTGTGAGGCCACTTGCCACGCACCGGACAAGGTCGGCGTTTACTCTGAGCTCTTCCGCGTTCTTAAGCCCGGAGGTTTGTACGCCACCTACGAGTGGGTCGTCACCGAGGACTTTGACGAGAACGATCCTGCTCACGTCAAGGTCAAGAAGGGTAGGTGCCCCCCCAAACAAGCATCCAATCTTTCCATTTCCTTGGAACGCTCGCTTTTTTTTGCGAGCTTTGTTGTGATTGGACGAATTTTCCTCTTCGGGTCTTAATTGTTTCCCTCGGGGCTTGTACAAAGTTAACTCACTTTCTGTGTTGTTGTGGTGGATATTCTGGGCAGGTATCGAAGTCGGTAACGGATTGCCCGACCTTGAGAAACCATCGCACCTCCGTGAGGCCCTCAAGGAGGCCGGCTTCGAGGTTCTCGAGTCGGTGGACCTCGCCAAGAAGTCCGATCCCGAGAGCCCCTGGTATCTGTCGCTCTCGGGTTCCTTCTCGCTGACCGGCTTCAAGCACACCCGCATCGGTCGCGCGCTCACCCACGCCGCTGTGTCGACTCTTGAGTACCTCAAGATCGCCCCGGAGGGTACCACCAGGGTGTCCCAGATGCTCTGTGAGACCGCCGACGACCTCGTGGAGGGCGGCAAGAAGGACATCTTCACGCCCTGCTACTTCTTCCTCGTCAGGAAGCCGCTCGATAAGGACGAGTGAATCATCCACGCCTAGAGAAACCCCCCCCCCTCCTGTTTCCATAATTTTGTGTCTTCTCCTCTCCCCCTCTGCAAACCTGCTGAACGAACACTGGCGCCGTGTGACAAGCGTGCAAAGGCCCGAAGGAAAGCCAGCCTCTTTCTCCACGAATAAAGATTCTGATTTACTTGTGCCTTTTCTACAGCATTTTTTTTGTGTTTCTTGTTGCGTGCACAACAAATTGGCCTAATTTATGTAAGTAAGAATACCAGAAAACGACAATAGACCAACCACACTCCAAAGCAGAGCCAACTGAGACATGTTGAAAGCACTGGCAACCGGGTCTGCCATCTCTGGCCTTGAAGATGAGGTACCGAGCTGAAGAAATAACGTGCAACTAAATACTCAAGTACTGCATGTTACGCTGTTTTTTTTTTGTTTGTTTCAGGGCGTCGGCCTTGCCTCCGTACTAGGCAGCAGCCAGCAAGCCTCCGTCTCATCTAAGGACGCAGAGGTCATCGCCGCCACTCTCATGAGCAAGGTCCCCCCCTTCGTTCTTTCCTTTCCGCTTTCTCTTTTCTAAAATTACGCGCTTTGCATCCAATCAATTGCTACCATATATCCTGAGTATTCACCAATCATATTGCAGATGGTGGTCAAGTTTCACGCGCTCAAGTGGGTCGGTTCCGTGGAAATAAGGGGCGTCTTCACGTCTCCCGTGCTCAGTTCCACCTTCTTCGTCCAGGGCCAATTCGGAGGCGTTATCGGTGCGTTGTTTCCTAATAAACCATAAATATCGTATATAGGTATATAAATATATATGGAATACACAAATACTCGAAGGTTATGATCGATCGTTTACTCATAAGGGGGAAGAGAACAGGAAGCGTAACACAGGAAGTTGAAGAAGATGACGAGAAGCCTCCCGAATCACTCAAGTGGTGGTCGAGGAAGTTGAAGGAGAAGCTCAAGTACATGAAGCAGAAGATAGAAAACCTTGCCTTCAACCTGAAGGACTTCCGCCTGACCGGCCGTCTCGGCATCATCTTCAACCTTCTCGCCCCAACCATCCTCACTGGTGCCCCCATAAATTTTTTCTTTTGATTGATTGATTGAGTGATTTATTTATTTATATTTTCACAGCCGGCATAACGATCGGGTTTGAGATCAAGATAGAGGTATTGACGGAAAGCATCGTTTTGTCGATCACGCAAGAGGAGTGGACCAGGCGCATGCGGGAGAAGGCCGAAAGGAAGCTCGCCAAGCAGAAGGAGAAGGAGATGAAGCGGCAGGGCTCGTGCCCGCTGCTGGAGAAGGTGGCCCCGTGCGTGGCCAAGCGGCTGGAAGACCGCAAGGAGCGCCGCCTGCAGCGCATCGAAAGCGAGTATGCCGGACTCACGCCCGAGGAACGCCGGACCAGAGGTGCAAAACAACAAAGAATATTCATTTTTTTTAAAATTATTATTGTTATATAGAAAATACTAAAAGTAGAAGATCATTATTCTGTAGTGACGAAAAGATTTTATGTGTATTTTGTTATTTGGGGGGGGGGGTCAGAGAAATCGAAGGACGATGTGGCGATCGAGAAAATGCTGCTTTCTATGCAAGCCACCAAAATGAAGATCGATTCACTTGGTTGGATAGGCTTTGCAAGAGTGCAAATCGATCTTGGCCTCCTCTCCGTGTATCTCCAAGGTATTTACGGGCATGTCTCGTGAAATGTTCGTTTATTTTGTCCTTATACGATTTCCCCCTTATTTACAGTCAATTTCTTCCGCCTCGCTACGCAACTGGCCTTTAATATGGAGCCAAAAGAAGTCGAGAATAAGCAAAACGAAGACCCAAAGAAGGCAGCGAGCCAAGACGTAGTCGACAAGAAACCATCCAAGCTCTCTATTGGCACGTATAGGAGCGGATCAGGCATCCTTTTGGTCGAATCCTCTTCGACCGAACCGGGAGCAAACGATAGCGAGCAGGAAAGTGGGGAAGGCCGGCCTGGGGTCTCTGTGGTGACCAGAGAGCGGAGAGATGATGGACATATCCCTCCGCCTCGACAGGAGAACGAGTGGATGAAGAGCTGGAGCAAGATCGTGGCGATGGTAGACCTCGCCGATAGGGAAGACGAGGATGGGGAAGACCAACCGTCCTCCACGGTCTCTGTGACCGAGTTGGGAAGGGTGCTCGCGCACGCGGGGGCCTCCGAAGGGGAGGTCAAGAAGACGAGGGAGGGTCTTCGGGAGCGGGGATTCAAGAAGGGGCTCGAGCTGGGAATTAACAGGATAAATAAGCTGTCTAAAGCAAACTTCCGGGGAATTCAGGCGGGAGGTACGGTCATAGCTCTGTTGCCAAATAAGGAGGTGCTGATATACTTGTTGATGAACTTTCCAGCCAAGGTAGGAGCCTCTTTTTCCTTTTCCGTGCTGGGCTTCGGCATACAGACGTCAATGGAGGTGGAGGTTATCTCCGTGAGGACGTTTTAAGGAGATTTAACAATGTTAAACGGAGCATGGGCACAATCGCATGTAAGGAAAAGATGCTAAACCCAAAAGAGCAAGCCACCCGTTAACAGCGAACTGATAACTGGTGCCGATGGAGGTCGAGGAGGGCGAGTCCTCGTCTATGGAGCCCTCCTCCAGGCCGACGGTGTCCGTAGAGGAGGCCAAAGGAAAAGATAAAGAGGAGGAAGGGGATGGAAAGAAGGAAGGAAAGAAAAGGGAGGACCTTACCAACACAAACGATTATACTGGAAATAGTTCGAGGCATCGAGCAAGGACTCTGTCCGCCCCCGATGAAAAATCCCATTCCACCTACCGACCTGTGCCTGTGAGTTTCTCGACTGTGGGAAATCGCTCAGCCTCCTACCCGACCGCCCCTGTACCATCTTTTATTTTGCAATCTTCTAACGAACCGCTGAGTCCCGCAAGACTAGCGGAAATCGAGGTGGAGATGAGTAAGGAGTATTTTCTCAATTGCATCCTCAAAGACAAGAGAGCGTGTAGCCTCTTCCTTCAATTTCTACAGCAGCGACACTGTGCTGAAAACCTTCTTTTCTGGTTTGTTTGGGGCACTTATTTAAGTTTTTAGGTTTCAGTGCAACTAACCACCTTTGCGCCTGGTTCAGGTTGGAGGTGGAGGAATACAAAATGATCCACAATCAAGAGCTGAGAGAGAAGCGAGCGAAGGAGATATATGAGGAATACATAATGGTGTCCGCGCCCAACGAAGTCAATTTGAGCCACAAATTACGAGAGGAGGTGGAGAACAGCATGCTCAAACCTGACACCTCCACTTTCACCAACGCTCAGAAGGCAACCTTTCTTTTGCTCGTGCATGGAACGTTCGATTACTTCTTGCGAAGCGACATGTACATAACATTCAAAGGTACTCTCTCGCAAGGTTGAAAGTGCATTTGGCTTCTTTGTTCATGTGGGGTTCTGCTTGCAGAAAGCAGAGATAATGTGGCCACTGCCCGAGCAAGAGAACTCGAGCAGTCTGAAAAGTCCATAGACTTGGCAGCGGTCAGCCAGAAGAGCTGTTGTATCCTCAGCTGAGGATTACAAAGAAGCTGCTGGGAAAAGGCGGCCGGTTTGGTGCCTTGGCAATTGTAACATTAAACGAACTGATTTATAACGTGGTTTATTTATTTATTTATTTATTTATTTATTTATAAAGGCAGAACTAATGATTCTTTTTGATCGAGTCTACTTCTTACTGCGGCTGAAAGGGTTCGTTATCGAGAGTGGGCTTCTTTTGGGGGACTGCCCAGTGCATAACTCGTGTATGCTGCTGCATATCTGCGGATATTAAGTTCCTCCAATAATAATATAAATAGAATAGTAAAACGAAATAAAATAAAATAAAATAAAATAAAATAAAATAAAATAAAATACCTAGCCACGTGTCGTAGGAGAGATTCAAACCAGAGGCCAGGTATCGATCATACTTTGTGCGAGCCTCGGCATCACTCAGAACTTCGTAGGCTCGGTGAAGCTTGGCGAACTGTTCCGCCGCACGTTTCTGTTCCTCCTCGCTTGGTTGCTGCCGGTCTGGGTGCACATCCTACAATGGAGTAGCTCTTAAAGAAGAAATTTAGGGGCAAAGAGAGTCGAAGAGAGCGCACCCGAACTCGAGCTTTGAACTCGGCAACAATTTGCTCTCGTGTGCTGTTGGGGTCGGCACCAAGCGTGGCGTAGAAATCCTCCCTATTATTCTGTGTGAGGATAGAGGTCAAGTTTAGTTCTGCGTGCGGTTGTGCAACGCCGCTCATCGTTAAGTTAGTGAGTTTTTTTCCTTCTCTTCTATTCACTTTTCTCGAACATTGCTATCATTCCATCAAATTTTTTCCGCCAACTCAGGACACCAATTCTACAGGTCGTTTGATTAGTTTTCCTACGATTGTGGTTGGGCACACCTATAACGGCTAGGTCACAAAGCGACCAAAGCCCTTCTTTTTCGACAAGAAACTCGTGCACAAGCAGCAGGGACGGATGCAGTGTGCGGATTTCCTCTTGAATGGCTCCTCGGCTGCTGGGAGGGCTAGCACCACTGTGGGAGTTGTGAGACCACGGAGCCTTTTTGAGTGTATAGCCCTGCCTGCTGACCATTTTCAACCCCCTACGCTTTCTGCTGCACCACTTTTTGCCGCCGGTAGCAGCGCGTGTGACGTATCGGGGCTCCACCTACCACCTCAATCTTCGTCCCAAATGGTCATTTCGCCTGCGACCTCCACTACCGATTTGATGGAATTTTGCTCCCCATCCAAGAAAATTCGGTCCGAAATGGAAGTCACTCAGACAAGGAAGGCTTGGTCTGTTCATCAGAAGCGAAAATGGGCTGATGTGGACGAAGATGAGGAAGAGGAAGAGGTGGTAGATGAAGAGGAACAGAACGATTCCTCAGATGAGGAAGACGAACGGCATGAGGCTGGTAAGAAGAGCGTCGTTTTGGTCTCCTTTCCTGCACACTCGGCGCCTGCAGAGTCTACAAAGCACCACAAAGTGGAGCAGAAGAGACCCGATACACGCGACATACCACGCGCGAGGCACATACTTCTGCGATTCACGGATTCCAAAGATCTGGTACTGTTCGTCGAGAGATTCCTCTCTACCCTCTCTTCCTTCCATTGCTGACTCGCTGTTTTCCAAACGGGGAAGGTGGAGGCCAAAATTGTGTGCAAAGAACCTTGGGGCGTGCGAGTGGAGGTCTTGGAGGAACATCTTGACCTTTCCCTGTCGGTCGGGACTCGCTACTGGGCTCGCTTCACTGGGACCGTGAGCCCCATCACCAATATCCCCATCCTGGAGGCTATGCATCGATGCTAGTGCAGCTTCGTTGCGTAGGTGGGACGATTGCAAGGCGCTTTAACAACAAGAGGAAACATGTTTCCTGCAACTTCTTCGTGTCTCTTGGGCAGACATGACTTTATCAACTTCTAACACCATCATATATCTTAGGGATCTTGCTAGGTTCGGGATGTGTGTTAATATAAATGTGTATTCCCTTTTTGCAATGACCTGTACATTAAAGACACTTTTCTTAACAAAAACCAATTTCTTGATTCAGGTTTTAAGGACACTTTTTTCATTTTATTTGGCTAAGATATAAAAATGGTTGAAAGCTTACTTAAGTGATACCATGTTGCTTTTATATAATAATATAAATTTGTTTATAAATCTTTTTGATGTTAATAAAGGCCAACTTTGAATACTATAATATAAAATTATATAAAACAATACAAAGTAACATCTAGTTTTAATTAAATTTTAAAAAGTTACAAGTTATAATTATCTTTTAATTGTATCAAACAGGCTGTATATACAAAGAGATTGTAACAAAGTAGTAGATTGTCCCAAGTTTGAATTAGGATAAATTACAAAAGAGGAGTATTATTAACGGATTTTCCGTAAATTTTTCTCGATATTTTCTGATTTCACGATAAAAGAGAAATTGGTTTCCCTTTTCTTTACCTCGCCCGTCGCAAAGATGGACAGCCTGTTTGCTGCTTATGGCAGTGGAGAGGAGGATGAACGACCAGAAGGTGTGCCGCCGGATCTCCCCAGCGCTGCACCAACGATCTTTGCAGAAAGCGGCTCCGCCCCCTTGCCTTCCCAACCTGCAACTATGGATCAGTACCGTCCGCTTTTCCTGCCGCACCAGTGGGCTCAACATAGTTACCAGCCCTATGCGGAGGCCACTCTTGAGCGCACTGACCTGGTGCGCGAGAAGTGCGGCAGAGACAATAGCCAAGCCTTCGAACGACGCATTACGACTTCTATGACCGTGCGCGCCTACCAGCCGAAGAGGAAGAGGACTGACGTGCAAGAGCCGCCGGATTCGATTCCTCTACCACTGCTGCAAGCAGAGGAGGAACCTCAGCAGCCCCTCTCCTCCGCCACTTCGCCCTCTGAACCCAAGGCCACCATAACTCTCACTGCCACCACTCCTTCTCCAACCACACCCCCTTCAGCTGCGTCTTCATGCAGCACGGTGTGGCTGATTGAACCGCGACTGCCTTCGACTCTCTTCAACCGTGTGCAACGTCCCCAGAAAGCGGCGGCCACGGAGACAAGGCTCGTGCGTCGTGTCATACGCCGATTCGCCCACGGATTTCACTCCGGGCCAATCAACACTTGTCGTTGGTCTACCAATCATGGCGTGTTCCTGGCGACGGCATCGATGGACGGAACGATTCGGATTTGGGACACATTTCCCGCGGTGAGTGACTCGCCTGGCTGCGTTGCAGTGCTACGCGACCATGCTGGAGCAGTGATGGACGTTCGATGGAATGTCGACAATACGAGAATTCTTTCCGGAAGTGTCGACAAGACTGTTAAGCTGACCGATTTGGAAACCTGCACACCTATTCACGTACAATTACTTAATGATTGAATTACTTACTCAAATATAAATACCAAATCATCATTAATATCAACATCGATTACTTACTGATTTTTCCCTCCACAGTCTTTTAAACACAAAGAAAAGATTACAACTGTAACTTGGCATCCGGACCAACCGGAGGTGTTTCTGGCTGGAGGCTTCCGATTCGGCATTGCCTGTTGGGATGCGCGGACCAATAGGTGTGCAGCAATCAGAAATAGACATGTATATCTATTTCTTGGGAATTACACGGCATATTCACTCGCTCTTTAGAGTTGTGAATCAATACAGGGGCCCTTTCGGAGCTGTGGAATCGATCGATTGGTTACACGGCGGTACTGAATTTGTATCATCCTCGGATATCACCAAACGAAATTCGATCGACAAATCGATTCTTGTTTGGGACTTTAACCACGTACATTATTGTTTTTTTTGTTATATTTTTTCTACTACTATTTCTTTGTTGGATTGGCGAGTTCCGTTGACATTATTAACTGGCGCATAAACCAGGGGGCGATATTGTCCAATCAAGTATATTTGGAGACATTCACGTGTCCTTATATCAAAACGCACCCGGATGGCTCGCATTTTGTGGCTCAATCAAATGGCGATTATATTGCTGTTTTTTCTGCCAACAAACCCTACAAACTCAACAAATTCAAGGTTAATTTCACATCAACAACGCATCAACAACAGTTGCCAGATAACACTTACATGTAGAATTATGCATATACATATTCGTATGTCTATACATTCGTCGTATTGCAGCGATTTGAGGGCCACAACGTGGCGGGTTTCCACATAGGTTGCGATATCAGTCCGGACGGTTCATTGGTGGCTTCGGGATCGGCCGACGGATCGGTCCACTTTTACTCGTGGCATTCCGGGAAGCCAATCAAAACGCTTCCCGGCCACGCCAAGGACGCAGCAGCGGAAACCACACCGACGCAGCGAGCCTCGACACATGTGGCCTTCCATCCCTTACACCCGCAGATAGTGGCTTCGTGCAGTTGGGACGGCTCTTTACTCATCTATGGCGGAGAGCAGTGACTCTCCTCCTGGTTACAGCGTAACCCAATAATGTTCATATGTGTACATATTTACAATAACAAAAAAAAAACTTGCAACGAGGCCTAGAGCTGGTGCGGGTCGTCTGGATCCTCGTCGAAGTTGACAGCGTTTCGAAGAGTTCGCACCTTTTTCTTCTTCCAGAAAGACCACAGGAGGAAACCACCAACAATAGAAACCACGAAGACAACAGCCAATGGAACAGCGACCGAAACTCCGATGATGAATGGCATGTTGTTGCTGGAACTGTCGTCCTCGGTCTCGAGTAGACGGCCCACGCGAAGGCTTGGGTCGTAGAACAGAGTATGCTCGGCCGAAGGGAACTCCAATTCGATAATGTATTCCAGCGTTCCGCCGGAGCCTTCGAGGGGAGAGGAGATAACCCTGTGCTTGATAGGCTGGACGATCCCGTCCACCAATGCCAAGTCAAACAATTCAAGGTTGATGGCTTCTTCTGAGGGAGGCTGCTCGTTGGCTTTGCTAAAGACGATCACGTAGGTGGTCATGTTGGCCATTGGGGTCGCGTCCTGTCGTCCGACAGAAGTGACGAACATAGAACCTATGGGGGCCGTCTGGTTGGGGAGGAGGCCTGATATTCGATAGGTCATCTTGATGGGTCCGAGACTGGTCGTTGGCGGTCCATCCGAGGAAGACACTTGGATGGACCATTTCAGCGTGTCCGGGGTGATGTTGAAGTGCATTCCGGCATATTCTCTTTGCACGCGCTCTGGGAAAAAGGTGAAGGCTTGTTGGAGGGTTGTAGAGTTGAGCTGAGTGGAGTAGATAAACGTCGAAGCGTTGGTGTCGTTTTCCTTCCGCTCAAGGATCTCTACATCTTATGAGCAGAGAAGAGAAGAGAAGAGCAGAGCAGAGCAGAGGGACTCACCATTAAGGGAACGAGTCCAGGACGTGGCTAATGAGGTGGTCAGTACCTAGGTTCGAGGATCCGAAGGAGGATTCCCCGAGTTGAATGCTATCAAATTGCGTTCGAAAGGTCAGAGCCTGTCTCGAACTCGCGCCGTGGTCCGGAGCAATATCGACGGCTGCATTGGATGAGCCGAACGTAGCCCTTGTGGATGGAGATGGTGGGCCTGATTTTGTGGGTGATGAAGTGGCCCGCGAAATTGGTTTTGAGG
This sequence comes from Acanthamoeba culbertsoni, assembly GCA_000826265.1. Classification (NCBI taxonomy): domain Eukaryota; phylum Discosea; order Longamoebia; family Acanthamoebidae; genus Acanthamoeba; species Acanthamoeba culbertsoni. Next base: position 11,000 of record CDFF01071631.1, read on the forward strand.
GGCTTTGGGTTGGGGTGATAGTGGGAGAGATCGGTGGCGATATTGAGGAGCTTTGAGTTGGGGAGGTCGTGGGAGAAGGGGATGGGGTTCGGGTAAGGGAAGTCGTTGGTGATAGGGTGGGACTGGTTGTAGGCGACTTGGAAGGGCTGGTGCTAGGGGAGGTCGTGGGAGAAGGGGATGGGGTTCGGGTAAGGGAAGTCGTTGGTGATAGGGTGGGACTGGTTGTAGGCGACTTGGAAGGGCTGATGCTAGGGGAGGTCGTGGGAGAAAGGGATGGGGTTCGGGTGGGAGAAGTCGTGGCCGTTATTGATGGGGTATTGGTAGGGGAGGCAGTGAGTGAAGTACTCGGGGTTACGGAGACGATGGGAGATCGTGTGGGGGAGACGGTGGGGGAGACGGAAGGACTTGGGCTAGACGGAGAGGAAGGGAGTGAAGATGGTGTTGGAGACACTGAGAAAAAGCACCCTTCTATCTTGAGTTCTGGTAGGTCTCGACCGTCTTCTACACTCAGTTCGCCTCGACCAGCCAAGGAGATGCGCTGTTCTCCAGCTGACTTCAGCAACACCTCATTGGAGATAGTCCTCGCAGTTATGGTGAGGAGATGCTCTCGCGACCCTTCTAGGAACAAGGGAGTAGGAAAGTTGAATTCCACATCGTTTCCCAATAGACCACCTAGAATAGTGCGGGACGCAACAAATGAGTCTCCCCCCACTGTGAGGTTGAATTCGTGGAGAAAGCTGGCTGACGCTGTAGCTCGACCGTTAGCTCGGGTGATTCCCTAAAGAGTGGCCACACATACCGGGCTGGATCTGCACCGATTGTATTGCCAGAGGTTTCGACGGTAGTAGTTGCAGCGTGATCGGCACTTTCACCGTTCCTTGACCACCCGAAGTCTCAAAGAGGGTTGATTGTGAAGAACAAGTGGTGTCTACAGAGTTCCCCACGACCTCAGATTCCACCACAAGCCCCATAATGAGGAGGACTAACGCCCACTTCTCCATGCTCCGGGCCTACTGTCGAGCTGTGGGTGAACAAAGTGTTATTCTTCCCTTTTTTCCCATTCCCATATTTGGTATGTCTCCCGATAGGCACAACACTTGCAATAATGGGTCTTGAAAAGCGCGCACTCCGGTTCCGATAATTCGTATTTAATACCTAAATAAACAGCAAAAATATATACAAAGCGATGCCTAAGACATTTTCTTCGTTGGCTTGCAAGCTATACACATTTCTTCGTTACTTTTTTCCTGCAGCTAGAGAAGGTCACGTTTCTCGCAAGTCGTGAACATGTGGATCTGCAGATCCTCGTAGTCCGCGCAGGGCTGCCCGCACAGGAAGCAGCAATGCCCTGCCGCATCCTCCGCCGTCGCCGCCGTCACAGCTGCAGAGGAAGGAGACGCAGGCTTGGTCGGCGCGGCGCGCGGCAGCTCCGGAGGCGGCGGCGTGGCCGCGGCGTAGCGCTCAGCCTCCGATTCGGCGTCCAGCGGCACCAGCGAATTGTAGTGATTCCCTCTGCAAGGAAAGAAAAAAAGGAAATCCAATTAAATGAGAGAAGAAAAATCATTCGAATAATTGATTAAATAATAATAATAATAATAATAATAATAATAATAATAATAATAATAATAATAATAATAATAATAATAATAATAAATACCTGTGGTAACTGATGCGAATGGGTCGGGCGGCAGCTGCAGCAGCGCCTTGAAAGGTGTTCATTGGCTCTACAAAAATGATAAAATAGATAAATCAATCAATTAATTAAATAATAAATGGATAAAGAGAGGAAAATGGACGCAAACGAACCGGTATTGTAGGAATAAACTTCGATTGGTCGGCCGAGGAGTTCACATAGCGCCTGAATTTCCGGGTTATTTGCGTAAACTCCGAGGCATCGTTTGCGCAAAACATATGCCTCGAAATCTTCAGTCATAAACTGCGAGAAGTGGTCTCGGTCTTTTTCCTGTATGCAAATAATTATAAATGTAATAATAATAAATGATAAATTTAATCAATCCTATAAATTGATATATTTATATATTAATGGAATTAATCTAAACATACCATGTAATCTAAACACAGTTTACGCAGTTCCGCATGCAAGGTCGGATCGTCGTATACCTGGCAATGGATAATAATTGATAAATGATTTAATACAATATATTATTCAACTATTTAAAAATTTAGAAATTTAGATTTTAGATATTTAGATATTTAAGGAATTCGGAACTACCTGATCGGCTACGGCGCTAAAAAGGCAGTTTCCGTCATCGCTGATTTTCTTTACCAGATATCCTTTGCTTAACATCAGCGCCTCAAAATCCTGCTCTTTCTCCTCCTTTATTTGGCGAATTAAAGAAGAATAAGAAAAATTAAAATATAATTGAAAAATTGAAAAATTGAAAATAAATCGCACGTCTTCATCAGCCTCCACTCGCGAGAGCATCATGGCCGCTTGAAGTTGTTCTTCCTCGCTCATCTGATTTGCGAGTTACACGTTAACACAAGCTTATATCCAACACAGCCGTTGCGGTAATCTTATTCGTTGAGGCGAATTCATGCCTGATAGCCCGGCGGGGCGGAGAACGTGGGTTGGTGGGCCGAACTTGGTTTCGACCACTCGTCTTCGTCATCGTACCAGCTTCCTCCTCCTTGATACCTTGATTATGCACACACACACACACACACAATATCAACAATTTGCTCGTACGGGGAAGGTGATTTCTATATTATTTATATTGAGAATACATAATATATTCACATTGGGGGGGAGTTATTCGTACGCGCGATTCTTTTCGAGGAAAGAAGCGATGGACATTTCCTGATGATTGGCGAGCGAAGTTGTAGTCTCCCCGCCCTGTTGTTGTTTCTGCTGCTGTTGCTGCTGTGCGCGGGTGTGCATCTGCTGTCCTTTCCTCTGTCGGTGGGCCTGGCGGAGTGCGAACTTGGCAGGGTCGAATCGATCGGTGGGCCAGCTGCCGTCCGGCAAGCGTGATTCGAGCAGAAGCTGATTGTCGGCGAGATCCGGTTTCACGTCCATAAGGGGCAGGTCCTCATTGTTCAACCATAGGTAGACCTCGATCTTCTGGCTTCCGCCAAGGTTGTCCTTTTTGTCGGCCAGTGGGGCCAAGGCCTGACCGCGGCCTTCTCCTCGTTTTTCGGTCTCGTCCTCAGCTTCGGTTTCAAATGTGCGCAGAAGCAAGCGATAGTTTTCGGGGTTCCAATAGCGCCTCTTGCACAGGTTGTGTTTTAGCGCCTTCAAGCTGAAGATGCCAGGCAGCGTTTCCCTCACCTCCTCGTACCCTGGCACAGAGGAGGGCAAGGGGAGGCTAGGATCGAGTGGCACAAGCACTCTTACCACTAAGTCGTTCATGGTGCTCAGCAGTGCGCGTGTGTCGGGGAGTGCAGCCAAGGTTTGCGTGTCTTTTCTTAAGGAAAACCAATGGAGAAAACCGAAGAATGCGAACAAGGTTAGTTGGGCGGTATTATTCCGGATCGGAAGGGCGCCGTTGATCGAGTAGAGTTGAATTTGTTGTTCGTTATCTGAAGAGGACCAAACGGTTTGGATAATTCTTTGAGCTGGCGACACTGCAGAGTTCACCATCTCTCCAGAGCAGCAGCAAATTTAATAGATGGACTCAAGGAAAAAGAACAAACGCAAGTCGAAGAGCGTAGTGGAGGAAGTCGAGGAAGATGTGACAAACGATACAGAAGAGAAAAAAGAAACAAAAGTTCGTAAGGCCAAGAGAACCTCATTGCGAATAAAAGCTCGCAGTAAATCAACGGAAGTTGGCTCAGATAAAGAAGTGGATGAGGAGAAGAAACCGGAAGATGGGCAGGAAGAAGAACCGCAGGCCAAGAGGAACAAAACGCCAATCCGCAAGGCCAAGACGTCCAAATCACGCTCCCCCGCCAAATCGGCGATAGACGACAGTGATGAGAACGAGAAACGTTCAGAAACCAAAAAGTCTAAGCAGGCTAAGAAGGAAGAAAAGAAGGAGAGGAAGGGCAAGCGAGAGAAGGAGTCAGAAGACCAACAGCAAGAGGAAGAGAGCACCAAGAAGAAAGCGAAAACGAAACACAAATCCAAGAAGAAAGCCAAGAAGAAAACCAAAGGTGTTGAAGAGGACGAAGACAAAAAGCAGCCTGAAGAGGATGAGGCTCAAGAGAAGGAGGAGAAGGAGGAGAAACGGGACGACGAGGAAGAAGAAGAAGAAGGGATGGAAGGAGAGCAAAACGAAGTGATGGACGAGGAGGAGGAGGCAGGCGATGCTGATGAGGGAGAGAAAAAGACCGGCAAGGTGAAGAAGCGAGCCAGGCGGCGCAGCTCGGTCCACTGGGGCGGCAAGCGACGCAAGAGGAAGGCTTCAGCAGCGAAAAGCCAAGTAGACGGAGAAGAGAATGAAACAAAGAAGAAAAAGAAAGAAGAAAAACAACGAGTAGAGGGTGAAGGGGACGACATGGAGGTAGAGACCAAAGACGATGCGGCTGAAACAGGCACGGCAGCAGCGAGGGAGGAGACCAGCAGACCCAAGCGACGAGTCGGGAGACCAAGGAAGGAAGACGTAGTGGTTGAAGAGGATGCAGAGCAGCAAAAGGAAGACGGAGACGAGCAGCAGGAAGAGGGGAGCGAAGGTAGTCCCGCGGCGAGCGAAGACGAGGACGAAGAGGACACGAACGTGGAGGACGAAGCGGAAGGCGAGCAGGACGAGGACGAGCTGGTGCCCATCAGACTCAGCGTCTACGTAGAAGGCCAGACTTTCCACGACACATTTTTGTGGAACCTCAACGGTTATCTTTCTCATCAAATTGTTATTTATTTGTTTATTTATTTGTTTATTTATATTGAAAGCGTCTCACATACAATGAAACAGAGGCGTCTTTGACACCACTCGAGTTTGCGCGAAGCCTTTGCATCGAAATGGACCTTCCACCTGCCTTTGAACCCGTGCGTTTCACTTCCATAGTTAATTTTAAAATAAATAAATATTAGATTATAATTGCAAAATAATCCTACCTTTAACCACTACTTTGTAATTTCCAATTATTTATTTTTGATTTATTTGTTATCCATATTCAGGCTGTGGCCTCAGCTATAGATAAGCAGCTGGCGGCCCACATTCGATGGCGATCCGCTTTCAAGGAAAGAAAAATTCGAATCCCCAGCAAGGACGCACTGATCCTCATTCAGGTTTGCAATCCATTCCTGAAATTTCTTCTTATTTTTTTTTTCATATTTAAATTTCTTCTTTTTTTTTTCGTCTAATATTCTTTACTTCTGCAGTTAAACTTGACAATCAATGATCAGTCTCTACAAGATCAGTTCGAGTGGGATGTCGGCAACAAACAAAACAGTCCCGAGGTAATCCCTCCATATTTTTTTTTTTGGAATTTCTTTTATCTGCCCAATTATAATTCATAGCATTTAATCCTTTTTATTCCTTCGCAAGCAATTTGCGCAGCAGTTATGCTCCGATTTAGGCCTCACGCGAGAATTCGAAGTAGCCATCGCACATTCCATACGCGAACAAGGTATGTAATTAATCGTATTATGCATTCTTATTTTTCAGTTTTTATTTTATTTTATTTTTATTTTATGAATATTTAACATTCTCTGTCATTGTTTTCAGTGAATCGGCATCTTCGGAGTTATGTGGAGTCCGTGTCGGAGGACACGCGCGCCCGCGTGCGTCCTGTGGTGCGCTCGGCTGTGCGCGACGGCGACGAAACCGAACTCTTCACTCCAGTCATCACCGCAACCAATCACCCCTTCAAGATTTTTGCCGACGCACAAAAGTATTGGATTTTGTAGAATGATTTTCAATTGATGAATCTTGGAGATTTATATTGATATTGATATATTTTTATATACACACACACACAAGGGATCAGCAAATGAGCGCACCAGCGGCACAGCCGGTTACATTGCAGCCACCGGTGGCTGCACAGCAACCGCAGTCTCCTATGCCAGCCGCGCCTGTCAACCGACCGTTTTCACCTGTAACAGATCTTCGCATTCAAAATGTTCATTGTTTTCTCTGGAAATCTCATGGAATTCTTGTACGCAGACTACCACGCCCGTTCCGACAGTTACCATTTCACGTCCAGCGCCATCAGCGGCTTCGCCCTTCGTATTTTGCTCCCCCCCTCCGAAGCTTCATTTTGTTTCATGTCAACTCACTTTCCTTTTTAAGCAGTCTCCTCCTACGGCGCCCTCTGTGTATCCGTCTTCCAGTCCCGCCTATGGTTACGGCGGATATCCATCGCCGCTCCACAATCCGCATCACCAGCCTCACCACCAGCCTCCCATGTCTACATCATCCGCTGCTGCTTCGCATTCCTACTACGTTTCGCCGGCGCCTTGCGTTGGGGCAGCAGCTGCGCCAGCAGGCCACGGCACAGTGGGGCACGCCCAGCATTACCATCACCATCACCATCACCAGCAGCCACAGCCACACCAACAACAACAACCATCCCACTATCCGCAGCAACAGCACTACTCCGCCCCCTTTACACCCCCACGGAGCCACCCACCACCACATGCCCTCGGCTTTCAGCAGCCTCGCCCACCGCCACCATCGCTCCAGCCGACGTAGCACTTTT
>CDFF01071631.1:17612-31732 GCA_000826265.1 Acanthamoeba culbertsoni
CAACTAGTAACAAAAAAAAAAGAAATTCAAAATAAAAGAAGAACCAAGGGCAACAAAAAAAAAGAGGTCTCTTTCAACCCACTTTCTTTGTTCCGTCACCTTCTGTCATTATACTGTATATCTTTTTTGACAGGGCGGGTCCAATCCGCCTGTCTTTGCTCGATCCCACCTTTATATCTTGCAGGAGGTTTTCCTTAGGACAGGAGTTCAGTGATACAACTGGCCACAGAAAATTGGCTAAAATGGGAGGAAAAACAAACAGACACAAACAGACAAACAAACAAACAAACAAACAAACCTTTTCTGCGTTCGAAAGAGTATCGCTTTGGTAAACGGACATAAGGGACCGAAATGTGGGATAGCGGCTGGCAATCGCCACAGCAACCGTGACAGATACCTAGGTGGAGAAGACAGTGTGAGACGTTGCCATGTTGACGTCCCGTGTAACCAATGATTACCTTATTAATCTGTTGCAGTTGTTGTATCCATATTTCTGTAGCTGAGCTGGTTCTCGCCGCCCGCTTGCCTGTCGCTTCGGCACAAAATGTAGCAAACGAACTCTCCTGTCTTTGTTTTTGTTTTTGTTTTGTTATGCACTTCTGGTTGGTGTGCATTTGTTTGTTTTTTGTTTGTTTCTTGTCTCAAATAATAACAATAATAATAATAATAATAATAATAATAATAATAATAATAATAATAATAATAATAATAATAATAATAATAATAATAATAAAAACAGCAACAACAACAAACCTGTAAGGCGCATTGGCTATAGCGGACGTTAACCTATATACGTACCCAGCTGACTCAGATGCGTTTTCCGTTTTTCGAATGTGGCATTTGCCTTTGTTGAAGACAAATAATCAGTCCACGAAATCATTACTGGAGGCAAGCGGGCTGGGATTCTCCGGAAATGGCGGAGATATGTGGAATGAGCAACCAACATTGGTTGCTGATTTTGCATAATACACGGTATAAATATTTAAATCAAGTTTTGTTTTACACACCTTCGATCTGCAACCATACCAATGCGTCATCGACCATTGCTCTGGTGACTCTCCGGACAGGCTTGCCTGCCTTGGATGGCGCCTCCTTATCAGAGTCATCACTGTAGCTTTCATCCGATTCGCTGTCCGAATCCGCGGAGCCTTTTAAGGTACACAATATAAGATTTCATATAGGATATAGAAATATATAGATAGGAGCAAACCTTTTTTGGCGTTATTTGTGCGGCGCGTCTCATGGGCGAGGAAGGATGAGAGGCCCTCCACGAGGATTGTGACCTTCTTGGTGGGATGCGCGGCCCGTATCTTGGCTATCTCGTCGCCAAGGCCACGCTTGCGTACGAATTCCCCGAATTCCATGCCAGAATACCTGACTAATACGTGACTTATAACATTTCTCTTCCTTTTCAACAGATTCTCTCTGCGTTCGTCGTCCAGTGATTCGTAGTCTCTCCCTTCGATGCATATTCACGTCAATATATTGATCAAATATAGAGTAAACATGATTGTAGTTGATGTGAACCTTCGTCGACGTCGCTGTCGTCATCTTCTACCCCGAATGAGGTTTGCCATTCTACTGAGTTGCGTATGGCAAGAGAACGCACGTCGTACAGGACCGGCCTGATGCCATGCAACGGATAGTTACAGCGTAACAATTTGTAGCAACGACTTTGTCTTAGCTTTTTTCATTGGGATTGTTACCTTTTCTCTTTGTCTGGCTTCTGACAAACGGATAGGTATTCGTTGTCTCCTTTCCCCTTTGCGAGGTTCGAGTCTATGAGCACCAACACGTCGTCCTCGGGTGCCGTCTTCTTGGCTTTCTTCCTCTTTGACTTCTTTGTTACCTTGGCGCTCTCCTCTCGTCTGCTTAAACCTTCTTGTTCTTCCTCTGCTTGCTTCTCCTTTCCTTTGCGTTTCCGCTTCGTGGAGACTATCTCTTGCGACGGCGGGACAGGTGCAGCCATAGAGGACGTGGTGATGGAAGGGTGCAAATTCTCGTCGGAGCCTCCTATTCCCTCGATAGGCTCGAGGAGGAGACTGTCGTCTGCCAGGGGGGAGGGCACCGTTTCCAGTTGGTCCTTCCCGCCCGTTCCAGACAACACGTTGGTGTCACCACTGGGCAAACCATCGTCTTCTGTGAGATCGACAAAGTTCATGTCGATGCTGGCCAAACCGCATTGACGCTGGCCTTCTTTTTGGCGCGCTTTGATTTCTTTCCTGATAAATTTCCTCCGTTCCAAACATTCTTTTCCAATATCAGTGCACACTGCGACACACGCTGTGACAGTGAAGGAGAAACTTCTCTTTCCCTTTGTTCCATATACTACGGACCTGTTGTTGGCCTCCATCGACGAAGGGATTGATTGCAGCAAATCAAACACGCAACGAGATTCGATAACCGCAGTCGTTGATCGAATCACGCGTGTGGTGCCGCCCTTGTTCTCTCCCCATCTGCCGAAGACAGGATGCTGGCCCCCACCCAGCCCTACGTAGCCTCTGCAGAGGCAAGGCCAGGAAGGAAGACCTACGTGTCAAGCGATAGGGAGAGCGAAGATCTCTTCTATGCGCAGCTTGGACGAGGAGCTAGGGCCATGCTAAGCGCAACAAACAACTTGCTCGAGAGTCGCCTCTCTCGTACCAGCAGTAGTGGGCGAGAGGAAGACACGAAGGCGGAACGTGCACACAGGCAGAAGCGGTTCTCCAAGTCTGACTCAGCGAGAGACACAGCCTTCAAAGCGAAAGAAAGTATAGGAGACTTGGGAGGCGAAGAGGTGGGAGAAAGAGAAGAGCATGAAGAGAGTGTACAGAAAGTAAACGGTGATGAGGTGGGGGACCAAACAGAGCAGATGCGACGAGATGAGGAGTTAGCATTGCAGCTGCAGATACAATTTTTACGCGAGGAGGCAGGCAATGATGAAGGTCAGTCGTTGTCCTACTCTTTTGCATGTGTTTGCTGATTGTTCAAGTCGCTAATTATCAAACTATTATCACAACATCAGAGCATTTGAGGCAAATAGACACTTTGGTGAAGCAGCGCGGCATAACGCTTCCTTCTAACGGTACGACATATTCAATAGTACGTGTGCGAAGGCGTCAAGTTTTTAAAAACACAGCTACAGTTTCGGACCAGTCTGCTTTGTTTGAATGCCCTATCTGCTGTGATGAGAAAAGCACAAGCGACATCTACACGTACTTGAGGTGTGGCCACCGCTATTGCAAAGAGGTAAAATGCATCATTCTTGTCATTCCCCATTTTCCCCCCGTATTTTCTTGCGTAGGAATGAATTAACAGGTTTTGGCATGGCAGTGTCTTCGCGAGTACTACGCGACCCACATAAAGGAGGGAAAAGTGAAGCTGCAATGCCCTGATCCTGGTTGTTCCAATCCCGTGTTGCCCTTCGAGGTGGCCGCGGTGGTTGACGTGCCGCTACTCCAGAAGTACCGCCAATTTGCCTGGTTCGACGAGGTCAAGAACAACCCCAACACGCGATGGTGTACCAAACCGGGTAGGAAATATGCCACCGAACGACATACGACATACTACATCTGCTTTCGTCGCTGACCCTCTACGCCACCTATCCTAGGATGCGAGACCGTACTGGTGCGACAGAACGAGGGCGACCAGCGGGTGGTGTGCTCAGGCTGCGAGACCCCCACTTGCTTCCTCTGTGGAGATGAGGTTCTCGCATTACCCTGTCCTTGCCCACTATGCTCTCCCGTAAACGTACGTTTCTCACGTAACTTTGTAGTGGCACGAGGGAAGCAGTTGCCAGGAAAACCAGGAAACCAAGCACAAGCTCGGCCTGGCCGACACGACGTACGTAATTAGAACGGGCCGTTGCTTTCCCTCCCCTTCACAGTTGGTTAACTGCAAGGATGCTTTTGGAATAACTAGCGTGGAAGACTATGCGAAGAACGTGGACGTTCGCATCTGCCCGCGCTGCGGAGCGCCAATCGAGAAGAACAAGGGTTGCAACACGATTACTTGCTCTCAGTACGCTTTGATATCTGGTTTATCATCATCCTCTGCCACGATCACCCTCACCCAATAACTGTGCGTCCAGCTGTGGCTGTGCATTTTGCTGGTTGTGTGGGGAACTGATGACGCCCGACCACTTTACCCGAAAGGGAAGCCCCTGCAAAGGTACTATCTACTTCCTTGTACATAAAAAGTAACGAATCTTAAACTGTCTATGTGCCAATTTGATAGGTAAGGACGGAGAGGCGAAATGGCTGAAGGCAACTGTTATAACTATTATAACCATAATGGTCATTACTTTACCTCTATGGTATGTTTTTTCCTGAAGGAAATGACTGATCATTGCTTGATTTAGGCAGTCCCTTGCCATGGAAACACTTTAACTTCTCTACCTCCAGGGTTGGGCCGGCCTATGTAGTGTACAAAATAAAGCGGAGGAAAAAGAAGCGGTTGGCGCGAGCAGCGGCAGAAGTCAGCATGCAGTGATGTAAGTGGGGCAACAAATTTACCAGTAAAGCAACGCTAAGCCGCGCAAACCCAAACGTGCATGCCGCAATTTCGATCGCGTTCGAAAAGTGAAGCAGTTACCGATGCCTGGTTACGCGGCAACGAGGCCACCCGGCGCTAGGGAACACAATGTTCAACTATGTGGATACAGGTTGGCCTATCCACAATATTTTACCTCACACGTAACCAGGAAACCACAAGTTTGAAAATTGAACAAACGGAGTCAAATCGATGTTACCTCGACCCAAGGGTTAAATAGCTTGGAACTCTGTTACACATACCCATACATCCGCCAGGCATCACGTAATACGAAATCCCAGCAGCATGTCTTGCCTTACCGAGCAGCACAGCCCCAGGGAAGAAGACGCCATTATTGCCAATCGCAGAGGCTATGAAGTCAACACGGCGGTGCTCCACCACTGGCAGGCGCGACTCAGGCAGGGGGAAGGAGGCCAGTTCGCCTGGCGCCGACCCAGGCCCAAGATACCGGGGGACACCGAAGAGGTGAAAATGAAGTCGCAGCAGCTCGAGGCGCTTCGCCGGTACCTGTGGGAGCAGCGGAGATGCGAAAGGGTGGCGTGAGCACCATGCCAACGGTTCCCCCACAATATTTTCCTTGCCACCTGTACCTTAAGGAAGAAGTGTTCTTCTGATTGTAAATGAAATTTCTCTATAACATTTCCTCAATAAACTCCTCGGACTTTTGGGTGATGACATGGTACGCTTCAGATACCCACGCTCATATGTTGTAGACTCTTCCCGGTTGTAGAGGCTATCGGATCTCTATGTGGTTGGTTCAGGATACCCACCAATCCGCAGTAGGCTGAGACAGCGACCTCAAAACGGAACGCTGCTCAAAGGCTCAACGCAACTTCATCTTCTCCGCCGCAAGTCCACTTCCCATGACCTTTCCTAGACATGAACGTCCTCGACAAGCTCCCTCTGAGACTCCGCTCGGGTTGAGGCTCAAGTGGTGGAAGCGCCGAACCATGGACCCCGAGGCGCACTACTTCCTTAAACACCAGCAAGCAATGGCCTTGGCTATCTACATCAACTCCCACCCACAACGAGAGGCCTAATAAAAGTCCGCTTAGCAGTCGACACTCCCTATTTTTCTCGTTTTCTCAACTTCCTGTTTTCGTTTCCCTTTACTTCCCTTTGTTTCGAAGGACGGGGCAAAGCAAGTTTTCTTCATCAATCCTCCTGGTGCGAATGGCTAGCCGGGTCAGGGGGCAAGGTCAAGTGGTTCTTCTTCTTATTCTCGTTGGACTTCTCGTTGGTTCAACCACAGCTGCTTCTACGGTAACCATTCAGGCCGCCGGAGCTACGTTGCCAGAAACCGTTCTGGCCGAAGGTGAGCGTTTCTTAGGTCTTGATCTGTGTTGTTTTTCTTCTCTTACGGCTTTCGTTTCGTTTTTCTTTTATTTTTTCCACTTAACAGGCACAACACAACTGCCGTCCTATATCCGTTCGTTCCAAACGCTCACCGGCAACCGAGTGGCGGTTAACTACAATGCCACCGGTACGCGTGAGTTACGTTGTATCAGATTATAACTACCTGAAATTATAGGCTCGGGCATTGGCCGTGCTGCTTTCATCAAGTACATAGTCGACTTCGCCGTGGCCGAGAGACCCCTCACAGAAAAAGATGTACGACATGTTGGAAAAAGATCAAGTAATAGAAAAGAAAAAATAATAAGTATTATAAACTGGGGTTGTAACAACAGATGGAAGGCCTGCATTCGCCCATTCTTCACATTCCGGTGACACTGGGCGCTATTGAATTTGTCTACAACATACCTATGGATCAGATTAGGTACCAACAATGTGGAATAGACAATCAGATCGATCAACAATGAAACTCACAGGAAGGATATTCTTGCAGCGGTCCATTGAACCTTACAACTGACGTTTTGGCGCGCATTTTCACGGGCAAGATCACCAATTGGAACGATCCTGCTCTGCTGCAAGCCAACCCGTTCCTTTCCTATTCCGGTCCCATTTCGGTAGTTTCGATTTCCACAGATGATGATGAGAGGCATTTTCTAGCTTAACCAATCGGCACACAACCACAATGATATATAGCTGGTCGTAAGAAACGGTGATTCGGGAAGCACTCACGTGGTATCAGATTTTTTGGCGACAGGCTCTACGCATTGGCCCTTCAGTACTGCCTCTCTGACTTTCATGTTTTCTTTTCTTTTCTTTTCCCTCGCGTATTTATCATGTTGTTTTTTCAGCGGCGGTCGACCGAGTAGTGTGGCCGGAGGGGGTCACCTATGGTGTGCGTTGCGAAGACATTGCTACTTCGGTGAAGGCCAAAGTGGGCGCCATTGGCTACACGGGATGGGGCGTTGCCCTTGCCAACGAGTACGACGCATTTTGTTGTTTCTCTGCCCAAGAAAAAAAAAAGTCCTTACGTCTCTCCAATAATAAAGTCTGCCAGCAGCGATACTGAAGAATCCAGCAGGCTATTGGACGAAACCAAGTCAGCAATCGGTACTGGCAGCTTGTATCGACCTCTCTCCCGAGTACGATGGTGTGGGTACGTGGGTCATTTTTGTCGATAATTTGAAGCTCAACAACCAACACCGCAACACGTTGCCATGTCGCAGGCCTGCCTGCGGTTGGGCAGACTTGGGAGAGTGTTTCGTTGGTCAATCAACCCGGTAGGTCTCGAAATCAATAAATAGGCGGAGACACAAAAACCCAAACAAACAAACAAACAAACAAACAAACAAACAAACAAACAAACAAACAAACAAACAGGGGGATTTGGTTAACACAATTTCTTTGTCTTCTTTTCTTTCTTCCCTCCAACAAAGGGCACTCTACGTATCCGTTGGTGACCTTTACCTATGCGCTGGTGCACCAGGACATGACCCAAATGGGGGACCGAGGCGCTGCTGTGGCCAACTTCGTGCGCTACGTCAACATGGTATTGATATTTTTGGGAGGGAGGGGTAGCCGCGTGTCCAACACCAGCCCTTCTGACCCAAAGGGAATCGTTTTTTTTTTTAATTGTTAAACAATAAAAGGAGTCGACACAGCGGAATGCGGAGGCCTTCTCCTTCGTTCCGCTGCCGCGATTCGTCCGCGAGCACAGCGATAAGGCGCTGGGCACGATCCAGCTGGGCGTTGGCTACTCGCCCTACGACTACTACAGGTATTTCCCTCTCCACTCGATCGAGTGGAGTGAATGGAGTCGCTTAATATAGGAGTTCCTTACCTGATTTTTATGAATTCAACCACACAGCCCATACACTCCCACCGGAGGGGATAGAACTGCGGGGATCTTAAGTTTGGTCCTCTCCCTGCTGATGATTGTCGGCCTGCTCGCGCTCATAGGCAAGGAAATCCACTACCAGTTCCGCCAGGATCGCCAACAAGGGGTCTACTAAAGAGAGGGGGAGCGAAAACACTCCTTTTTTTTTGTATCACGTTTTTTTTTGTCTTCATGCAAGAAGTAATAACCACAAAAGCAGAACAGAGAGCTTTCGACACTTATACAGCGGCGAGCCATGGGGTACGTCGAAGAGGGCGGCTATGGGTGAGGGTGTTCTCTCCCTATAGGAACTGAGCCAAGAGGAGCAACAATTCGCGCCAGCGAATCCAAGACGAGCGCCAGCACATGCATTCGGAAACCATTTCATCAACCAATGAGAAGCTAACTTGTCGCGTGCCTTGCGAACTACGGTCAACCGTGCTCGAGCGATAGCAGGCCGTTTCTTGAATAAGGGGACCAGGCTGAAGGCCAAAGGTTGTGTTTTATTGCCTAATCTTAAAGTAAAACCTGGCTTGGGAAAGATATCAGATTACCGAGGAGACCTGGGCTGGTCTTCTGAGGAGGGTGCGCGAGCACGTAGTCTGCAAACTTGGTGTTTCCAATGCGTCTCATGCGCTTCCTCAGCGGCTCGCTCCACCCGCAGCTCTGGCACCGAACGGTGACGCGCGACGCGCCTTCGCTGCCCTTGGCCTTGCCTCTTTTCTTGCTCGCAGCAGCAGATGAAGAGGAGGGCCTTGCATCATCCCCGCTGCCCTTACCTTGCTCCTGAAGCTGTTCCTCAGCGACGATGTTGACCAGTTCGGGAAGGGAACAGGAGGGGCACTGGATGAAAGTAGAAAGGAAGGAGGTGAAGCAGTCGTTCATCTTCTTGAGCGTGAAAGTGGCTGGATAGAGCATCCACGCCGTCTTGGCCTCTCCCCGACTCTACGGGTACGGCAAGTCAAATTAAGGCTGGTAATGAGAAACAAGCGTATGGGGTAGATGCGTACCTGCTTCTGAGTGGCAGACTTTGCTACTGCGTTCAGGTTCGTGGCAAGGTAAGTAGCAATGTCTGGACACCAGATATTAAGAGGATGCCAACAACCAACAACACTTGAAGGCCAGAGCACTACGTACAGTCGGGAGAGGTTTGGAGGTCTTCCGCAACTTGGTCGATATTAATCAAACGGGCACGGCTGCCTTGAAAGTTCACAATTAATTGATGTGTCTTGTAGCGGTAAAAGGGATCGTTCTGGTGGTCCGAGTCGATTACAAGTTGGTGGCTGGTAGGCCCAGTGATCACGTAAGGCTCCATGAAACTGAATTATTGCAGGAGATGGGTGTCCTTTCTCTTCGCGTGTGCCAATTTGAAGTTCAATTGAAAGCAAGGGAAGTAAATGGCCATCGAATGGAGTATAAGTTGCTAGTGTCGGGGTTGCACAAATACAAGCCTAGTGTTTAGTGTTGATTTGGGGCTTGAACTGCAGAGGTTGTGTGGGTAGCCTTTCCTTGGGTGGTTGTAAGGGAAGAGCAATAAAAAATAAACGATGCGCGTCTTCATCTTTAAGTAACCCACCTCTCTTGGAAATACACAAGAAGAAATAGTTTTTCTTGGAAGAGATAAAAACATGTATTTTTGGGGAAATACGAGGCTGCACTACACAGACCTCCAGCGACAGCTGTCCCATACCAATGGCGTTTCATGGGGGTCGCTGTAGCCAACGTTCGAGCTAAAACAAAGGTGTCTTGACTGTATGCAGCATTTTCCCCTCGGGATTGTAAAGCCGGCAAACAATTTTAAGGAGTTTTCATGAATGTGGCGTTGTTTGGGTGTTGCTGTTATATTGCAACGCTGATATTAATATACATCATAGGCCACCGATGGCTGTGCAGGAATAGCTCCGCTGGCGGGAACAGCGGAGAAAAAAGAAATGTAACACTACAACGCGGTTTTCAGTGCAGAAAAAGTCAGCGAAACGATCTTGCTAATTGGTTCCTGCTTCCGGCTAACCAATCACTAGCAAGCCCTTTTCCCCGTTCTACCACTCAGCCTGAGCCCCAGAAAGTACCAACGCAACACAATTTCGGAGCTGTAAGTAGGGCTGTAGGGAGGAATAGTTCCCCATCATTCTATGCTACTGCTTCTTGCGAGTTGAACAAGATGGACCTCAACAGCACGGCGGCGACTTCGTCCTCATCCCGATCTGACAGTAGTTCTTCGAGCGCTCTGGAGGAGGCTCTTACGAGATGGAAAGATATAGATGAAGTCGAAGTTCTTTCGGCTGACGAAGCGCAGAGCAGATACGGCACGGACACGACCAGCGCCCAGAGAAGCCTTGGTGGTGCTGTGCGTGTCTTCAACTCGGCCAGCGTCGTACCACTTGTGAAGATCGCCGCAAGTCTCGCAGTGGCTCTTTCGCCCATCAGCACAGGACACAACTGGGGCTACGGCACCGCTCTACCCGCACAAGATCACTGCGTCATTGTCGATCTCTCTCCGCTTCAACGCATTGTGCACTTCGATTCCGAGCTTGGCGTGGTGACCGTCGAGCCGGGAGTCACCCAGGCCATGCTTGCCCAGTTCCTTGAGACCGGCAACCACCCCTATCTTGTGCCAACCAATGGCGCAGGTCCGAATTGCAGCCTGATGGGCAATGCCTTGGAACGTGGCTACGGCATAGCACCCCACTGTGACCATTTTGAGGCCGTTACCGACCTGGAGGCCGTTCTCGCCGATGGCACGGTCTACCGCGGAGTCCTTGGAGAGGTAGCAGGCCAAGATCTAGGCCGGCTATTCAAGTGGGGCTTGGGTCCCTACTCGGCCGGTTTATTCACCCAGAGCGGGTTCGGCATTGTCACACGCATGTCCATCACTCTCGCGCGCAAGCCGGAATGCATTAAGGCCATGTTCTTCACCCTGCCCAAAGACAGCCTCTTGGAAGAGGCCGTGCTTCGCGTGAGGATGATCATGTCTGATCTGCCTGGAATCGTCCTTGGCATCAAGTTGATGAACCAGCATAGAGCCCTCTCTTACGCCGCGCCCTATCCTGCCGACCGCGTTGGCCCTGACGGGGTTCTCCCTCAAGATGTGATACAAGAGATGAGCCGCGACTACCAAGCTCACCCTTGGACTTGCTTCGGATCGCTGTACGGAACGACCCACGTGGTGTCTGCAGCGAAGAAGCACATTCGCAAGCTTCTGGCGGGAATTGCTGACAGGCTTATCTTCCTTGATGCCGCCTCAGCCAAGAAGATCGCCCGCCTGGCCAAGTTCCTTCCCGGTAAGAAGGCTGCCCATATTGAACGGAGTGCTGCTGTGGCAATCAGCTCGCTGGAGCTTCTCGCCGGCAAACCCAACGAGACTGCTCTTCCACTGAGCTATTGGCGCAATCCCAGCCAACCCAAGCCGGGAGAATCGCTGGACCCGGCCAGGGACGGGTGCGGCTTGATTTGGTACGCGCCTTTGGTGCCCATGAGACCGCAGCTGCTGCGAGACTTCATGGCCATGACAATGGACAAGTGCCGCGAGCACGGCATGGAACCCCTCGTCACGCTCACTTGCCGCAACTCTCTGCTCTTCGATTGCACCATTCCGCTGCTCTTCGACCCCAAGTCGTCCGAACAAACCCAGGCAGCGCGGGCTTGCCTTGCTGCGCTTGTGAGCGAAGGCGTGAAGCTCGGAGTGCATCCCTACCGTGTGGGCATCGACGGCATGGACGAGTTGCGATCGCGCGCTCCCAACGGTGCGGCCTTCCACAGGCGGCTTCGCGACGCCGTGGACCCGCAGGGCATCATCTCTCCCGGTCGTTACTTGTGAGCCTACTTACTAAGCTGTGGCCTAGCGCTGATGCAATAGAAAGAGCCACCTACCTGCCTTACCCGTCAGTTCTTTGCTGGCCTCTTCCCCTTCACGTCCTTTGTGTCTCTTGAATAGCTTCCGCCATGCACGGCGGGTAAAATATAATAATCGCCGAGGAGCCATAAAAACTCCCAGCAGCAATTTTGGCCTAGGAGACTTAGTGTTCCGCGAATCGTTGTTCCGCTCTGATCCGCGATATCAGCTGTTTTCAGCTCTCATTAGAAGATCTGCGCAATATAGGGCCAGCTCAATCTACATTACCTTAAGGGTAGTTTGCGAGGATTCCAGCACTCCATCGTTCCTACCTGTCGACAGACCAAGTCCTGTACCTGCAGGCTTACTCCTAGCTTCCCTCTCGAACAAGATAAAATAAGAGCTAATGCTGTTGTTCAACGGCACCACCATATTCATGAAGTTATTATGGATAGAGAGTGAAAAAACTCTTTTTTTGTGTCTCGTTTTTTTTTTTTGTCTTCATGCAAGCAATAAACCACAAAAGCAGAACAGAGAGCGCTTTCGACACATGCACAGAGAAGTGTGTGTATGGCCACAAGCCAAAATTCCTTTTACGACGAGGAAGTAAGCGAGGGATAGTAGTCCTCGATCCGGATGCCGGCAAGGCTCAGCCACGACCGCTGGCCCAGAATACCTGAAGATACACCCCCCCCAAGGGACACTAAGAGCGCGGCCTCAAGGCAAGAGAGAAAGGGAAAGGAGAGAGACACAGGGAGAGCCACGGACCAATGAGAGAAGGGATGAGCCTGCCAGGCGTGCTTCCCCAAACGGCGGCCAACGAATTGCGCTGTCGACAATATTAAATGATTGGGCCGATCAGAATAAACGGTAGTGAGGAGAGAGAAGGGGACTTGGAGGGGGGAGAGAGAGAGGACGGCGGCAACGGGAGGATGGCGTACGACAAGCATGACGGCAGGAATGGCGGGAATGGGAGAAATGAAAAGCATGACGGCCGGCAGACCGATCTTGAAGGCGTCGCCGGCGCCCGTCTCCAGCTTGTTCCTGAAGTGGACCGCCCCCTGCGTCACGTTCTCCTAGAAAAAAGATTTGACCGGTCAACAATCCAATCCAGAGCGAAGGCGGTTGGTTTGCTGTGCGCGCTTGCCTTGGAAGAGCCCTGCATGGCCTGAGCGACGGTGAACCGGATGAGGTTCCCATCGGACCAGCCGGCGTCGCGCATGCGCTGCGCGAGCTTCTGGGCCTCGTCGTCGGCCATCATCTGGTCGATCACCTGCCGCTGCTGTTCCGGGAAACTTTTCAACATTACCCCTATTTTTTTAAAAAAAAATAAAATAAAATCAAAATTAAAAAAGTGAAGAGAAATTCCCACAAGGCGATCAGGAGAGGAAAAAGGCGATTGGGCGTGGAAAAGGGAGGGCCTCGCGGTTACGTGAGAAGGCACGCATGAAGAGCTCCTCCATGAGCTGCACGGTGTGGTCGGTCGGGTCCTGGCACGGGCCAATCGTCTGCTTGAACGTCCGCTTCGCCTCCTTAATCTGCTTATGCAGGGCCTGCGCTCCGATCCCCCCCAAAAAATAATCCGCACGCACGGTCACAAGAATGATCGGAATGCGCATGACTGGATAGGATAGGATAGGATTGGATTGGATTGGATTGGATTGGATTGGATTGGATTGGATTGGATTGGATTGGATTGGATTGGATTGGATTGGATTGGATTGGATTGGATTGGATTGGATTGGATTGGATTGGATTGGATTGGATTGGATTGGATTGGATTGGATTGGATTGGATTGGATTGGATTGGATTGGATTGGATTGGATTGGATTGGATTGGATTGGATTGGATTGGATGGGATTGGATGGGGGTTACGTCATCGAGGGCCTTGTCCTTGCTGAAGGCCTTGCGGGTGACGCGCTCAACGATCTCATACCAGTTGCAGCTGCGCGCGAAGGGATTGAGGCTCTCCTTGAAGGCCAGATTGGAGCGTGCCTGAATTCCCTTCCTGTCCTTATCGATCATGAACCTGCGAAGGTGGACCGCGATTGGTGAGATTTAAATAAGGGGGACCAATCGTCAACACACACACACACACACAAAGGGGGAAACTCCTACCATGCCTCTGCGTGGGCGTCGCCAAAGAAGCGCTTCGTGAGCAAATCCAAATCAAGCGTCTTTGCCTATTCAAGTTTTTTTGTTTTTTTTTCGTTTTTTTGATTGGTCAGTTCGAAACAAGTGAGTGAAACCGATGATGATGATGATGATGATGATGATGATGATGATGATGATGATGATGATGATGATGATGATGATGATGATGATGATGATGATGATGATGATGATTGGCTGGCGTTGGGATTTACCCAAATGACACGCCGCTTGGGGTGCATGGAGACCAATAGGAGGAAAGGCCGGATCATCCCGACGTCGTAGGCCATGCGCTTGTACTCGCTGTCCCTCTGCAGCTCCCGCAGCGCCCTCGTGTTGTCGAATCTGGACCCAACGTCATATCGGGGGGTGGGGATTGG